>CAUYSK010033619.1:0-58556 GCA_963575035.1 Avahi laniger | reverse complement strand
TATTTATTTCATTTAGACTTTCAAGTTCATTGAAATAAACTTTTACATAATATTCTAGTTTTTTCAGCCTCAATATCTTTAGTTGCATGCCATTTCTTGGGCCAATTTTTTAAAAATTTATATCTCCTCTTTTTTTTTTTTTAAATTAAGAGACAAGGTTTCACTCTGTCACCCAGGCTAGAGTGCAGTGGCGCAATCACAGCTCACTGCAGCCTCAAACTCCTGGGTTCAAGCGATTACTCCTGCCTCAGCCTCCTGAGTAGCTAGGACTACAGGTGCTTGCCACCGCACCTGGCTAATCATTTCTAAAATTTTGTTGTAGAAATGAGGTCTTGCTATGTTGTCCAGGCTGGTCTTGAACTCCTGGCTTCAAGCTATCCTCCTGCCTCAGTGTCCCTAAGTGCTGGGACTGCAGATATGAGCCACCTTGCCTGGCCTCCTCTTTTTTTCCTTAACCACTCTTGCCTATATATTTTATTGGTGTTTTTGCTTTATTGAGCAACTTTCTTTTTTCTGTTTCTATTTTATTAATGTATGCTTTTTCTTTTATTCATTCTTTCCATATACTTTAGAGTTACTGTATTTTTTTTATTGACTCAATTTGAAAATAAAGTTCACTCATTTTCAATCTTCCCTATGTTCCAATAAATACATTAAAGGTATAAATTTTTCTAAGCATTGTTTTATGGTATTCCACAGGTTTGGATAAGTAGAATGTTCATGGCCATTTATTTCAAAAAGTTTATAATTTCCTCTTTAATCCAAGAGTTATTTAGAAGTGTGTTTTAAATTTTCCAGATGTGGACTTTTGTTGTTGTTGTTGTTATGCTACTGTTATTGACTTCTACTTTTATTCTCCATATGTAGAGTACATGCTTTTTGATATTTGGAATTTGTTGAAATGGAAAATCTCAAAAGAATTGGAATATTATGCATGGTTGATTTTTGTTAATAATCCATGTATGTTGGAAAAAACATGAATTCTCTGTTGGTTATAATTCTTATATTTACTCATGAGATCACACTTAATCATTCTGCTATTCAATTTGCTTCTATACTTATTAATTTTTTTTTTCAAATTCATTGCTAAATGAGGTGTGGTTACAGACTCTTACTATGACTGCAGATGTGTCAATTTCTCCTTCTACTTCCAGTTCATGTCCTTTGTTATTTGTTGAGCTGTTTCTCTTTTTCTTATTGATTTGTGGCAGGCAAAGGCATTTTAGGAAAATTAACTCCTTGTTTCTTATATTCTTTCTCTGGCAATTATTTTAAAAAGAATTTGCATATAATTAATATTTTAACAATATTACATGTTATTGAATAGTAGATTTAAAAGGACTTCTGTTTTATAACATTTCATTAGTCATTAGTTGATTTTATTTTATTTTCTATATTTTTGAAAATAAAGCTATATTTACTTTTAAATTTCTATAATGTCCATTTTTAACCTATAAAGACCAACCTTCCTTAATTGCTGTTACTGTAGCTTTACTGTGACAAAATTAGAAAATCAAAACAAAAACATTTACATCTGAGGCAAGGCACGATAGTTTCAATTGAAATGTTATCACAACTCATGATATTATAAAAATTGAGTCAGTCGTGAACAACTTGTAATAGGAATTGCAAAGCCAGATTTCCCCCAGAGCCCCCAGGCTCTAGCCCTCTCTAACCAGGTGAATGTAGGCGAGTTATTCAGACTTTGTCTTCATCTGAGGGAATGGAAGGAATTCACAACCTCTCAGAGTCATTGTAAGAATAAAAGCAGATAATTGGTGGGAATGCTCTTTGCAAAAGGGCAAACATCTGTTTCTGCTATTCCATTGAGTACTAAAGTATTAGCCTGGAATAGTCTAAGACCCACATGTGTCCACGCCAATTTCCCCAATCATCATCTGCTGTTCTTGAGAATCCTGCTCGGCTTTCTGAACAGTTCTCGTGATCCCTTTAGGACATGGGAAATCTTGGCCTCTCGTTTGCACCATGTGAGGGAAAAGGCAGTGCTCATTCAAAATGGAATGTTTGCTTTCTTAAAACACTGGAGGGAAACTTGAAAAACATTTTTCTCTATCCCCTGTTGCATTTTTCTATTAATTTCTGGATCAGTTATAGCTGGTAAACGAGTGTTGATATTACGCTTCCTTGGAAGACTTCCCTGGGGAAATAAACTATGGACCTTACCTCGCGCATGGTGCTATCTGTATTTAGTTTGGGGGGAGGTTTTGTTTTAGTTTTGCAGCATCTCCTCAGTTAAAGGCTTCTGAGTAAAACTGCTCACCCAGGTGTGAGCCACTCATAGTAATATGCCTTTGCAGCTCGTTTCGTTTTTTAGGTGGTTTACTTATTACAATAAACATGTGCATCTTTTCAGAAGAATTCATATGTGAAGCAGAAACTTAAGATGTACTTTAAAGGTCTCTGTATCACCTCTGACAGAAGGGTTTTCTCCCTCCAGTAGTCTAGAACCCTTCATTGCACTACGGTTGTGGCAGGACCATGAAACATGAGCCTTTCTCCCCTCAGGATGATGAGCCTCCGGCCAAAGGGAAGAAAAAGAAAAAGAAGAAAAAGGAGGAAGAGATCGACATCGACGTGGACGATCCCGCCGTGAGCCGATTCCAGTACCCCTTCCACGAGCTGATGGTGTGGGCCGTGCTGATGAAGCGCCAGAAGATGGCGGTCTTCCTGTGGCAGCGCGGCGAGGAGAGCATGGCCAAGGCCCTGGTGGCCTGCAAGCTCTACAAGGCCATGGCCCACGAGTCCTCCGAGAGCGAGCTGGTGGATGACATCTCCCAGGACTTGGACAACAATTCCAAGTTAGTGTCTAGAGGGGATTTAAGGGCCAGGAGAGACTGCCGTCCCGAGTACCTGTCCCTTTCAGGGAAGGGTTGCCCATGTCCTTCTCACGTGAGGACAACGATGGTTAGAACTTGTTCATAAATCACTCTGTCCTTCACATCAGTGCTTTTCCTTCCGTCTCTCTGGGCTGTTTCTGGACTGTCATTGTTTTTGTTTACTGCCTGCTATTGAATTTTAATGCAAAGACAATGAGATTAATTTCTATAAGGGGGACACCTTTAGTGAGTCCGTGCCTTGGACTGTGAACTTCACAAGTGTTTCTCAGTTTTTTCTTCCCCTCAGGTGGGACAGGATGGCTAATGGGGGAGTTGGGAATGCACCCCCCGCCCCAGGTCAGTTAGGCTCTAGCAAAACCCAAGCAGGTGAGGCTCTGATAAAATCGGTTTTCCTGAGGGCAGGCCTTGTTAAGAGTGCTCTGGCCTAGTTGAAAATGGTTTCTTTTCCCCTGCCGCAGCTGGAAGCACAAAGGGATTTTTCTCCTCTATTCGCTGTGAGGACCTGGTCAAGCTCCTGGAGATAAAAGTCTCAAAAGTGTGGGGGCTCTCCTGTGTCTGGGTCCCCCTAAAGTTTGTAACTCACAGACTTGTCCACGCTGAGCCTCCAGAGATTTGTCAATTACAGTTCACGTTTTCTCACCCTGCACTGGTTCCCACAAAGGTTTCTGCTCCAGTAAGTGGTGGTTCCCTGAGTCCACTTGTCTGTCTCTCCAATTCTGGGGACAGCAGTTTGCTCTGCCACCCCACTTCTCTCACAGATGTAAGAAGAGTTGTCCGTTTTCAGCTTGTTCAGTTTTTACTTGTTAGGACAGACTGGTGACTTCCAAGCTCCTTCCATGCCAGACTGGAAACTGGAGATCCCGGCACAACTTTATAGGTACATAAACTCGAGGCAGATCCAGGCAGCCCTGCCAACATCTAATATCTTTGTTTTCTGAAGTATGCTGCTTTTACTTTGGACTGGATGATTTCTAAACTTACTAGCTGATTTCTAAACATAGGAACTCAAGGCTCTCTGAAAATGAGGATGTGTCCACATAGCTTATGGCTTCATAGATGCCATCATCCCTTGCTTCCTAGAGTGCACACGTGGTGAAGTGTCAGCCCACAGCCTGCAGGGCCTGGGCCAGGAGGTCCTGCACATGGCATTCCCTTTCAGGGGATGGAGAAGGCCATTCTCCCACATTTAATTCTGCCTTCTTCCTTCAGCTCATAACTGGAATAAAATCTTCTATAGAATGGAGAAACAAAAACTGAGGAGGGTGATCACTATGGGGGCATATCTTAACCACATTCCCTAACAAAAAGTTGGAGGAACTGGCAATGTTTATGGTTATCATTGGATATTTGAATCTGGATCATGTAGTGAAGGGAATAAATTTTATGTTCAAATTTCAGCTTGTCACCTTCTCCATTTTCCCCAACTCCTGTCACTGCTCCTCCAACTGCAATTAGGTGCCCCCTGCTCTGGGCCCTGTGACAACTATTCTTCGTTTCTATCATGGCACAAAGAACATGGAATTCCCTTGTAATCCATGCGTTACTAAGTTTTACACACACAGAGAGAGAGGCACGAATCCTAAGTGTACAGCTTGATGACTGTTCACAAACAGAACACGTGGGCATGACCAGCACCCAGATCAAGAAAGAGAAGCTAATTGGCACCCACGAGCCCCTTTGTGACCACTTTCAATATCCCCCTCCCGTGCTACCACCATCAAGGGCAGCCCTGCTGTCCTGGCCTCTGACCCCACAGGTGCTCTTTTGAACTTGCCTTTGCTCTCTTCTGTCTGCCTCTCTGATCTGTGCACTACTTGAGGGAAGGGGATTTGTCTTCTGTCTCTGCGTCCTTGGGACCTGGGGAGCAGATCTGGGGTCACCCTAGATCTCCATTTGCAGCAAGAGCCGTCAGTCCCCATGCTGAGCACGACATCCCTGTCCCTGGCTGCTCCCCTCCGGGGATGCATCCCTTGAGCTTCTTGCTTGCAGAGGACCTCAAAGCCCCTTGCGATCAAGGAATCTGCATCCTGTGGCTCCATATGTCCCTGTGGACACGGCTGTCTAAGAAAGAGCTTGCAGTGCCTGCAGTTTCACTCTGATTCCTTCTCTTTCCCTTCAGAGATTTTGGCCAACTTGCTTTGGAGTTGTTGGACCAGTCCTATAAGCACGATGAACAGATCGCCATGAAACTTCTGACCTACGAGCTGAAAAACTGGAGCAACTCGACCTGCCTCAAACTGGCTGTTGCAGCCAAGCACCGGGACTTTATCGCTCACACCTGCAGCCAGATGCTGTTGACCGACATGTGGATGGGGAGGCTGCGAATGAGGAAAAACCCTGGCCTGAAGGTATGTGTCATGCGGCTGTTAGACTAGTGACTGTCAGGCTGAGCTAAGAACTTCCTGTGCATTCTGTTACTTGTTCCTCTGAGCCACTCTGTAAGCAAGATACTCTGACAATCCTTGTCTTACAAATGAGGAACCTGAAGCTTTGGGATTAACTTGCCTCACATCTTAGCTGGTCAGCGTGGGACCAGGACCTAAACCCGGGTGGTCTAATGCCAGACCACCACCCGACCAGCATGCCTGGCCTACACAAAGCTCTGTCACGTTCAGTGTCTTCAAATAGAGCCCCTGTAACTAATCACACACCCTGGTCAGGTCACCTACCCGCCATTAAAGCAGGGACCTCAACTTTATTTCTGTAGATTCCTTTACAACTCTAAGTTATGTGATGTGATTTTAATTGGTAATGTCTTCATGACGTGGAGTTTATGAGAGAATATAGAGCTATGAAAGGGCTTGAAAGGATGTTGCAGGGAGACAACTATATTTCAATTAAACACTAGCTCTGTCGTTTACTACTGTTAACTATTAGGTTATCTTGAAAAGAGATTCTAATCCGCAGATAACCTAGTTATCTAATGGCGATATTATACCTATTTTTAGGATCACTATGAGAATAAAGAAAAGAGAATATATGTTATATTGTGTAGAATATTGTATATTCTATTCTGGCAAATAGAAAGCACTTTGTTTTCTAGAAATACAAATGTTATGCCTAACTGTCTAATTCTGTACAATACACTAAGCTGATAGTATACATAACTTTGGATATTATAATAATATCCAAATAGTTTTCAGGATACCAAGAATAAAGAGATCCTTAAGGTTTTAAAGAAACTAAAATAGGTCACTAACAAAAGAATGAACATAGTGTTGGCATCAGACTTTTCGTCAACAATACTGAAACCTAGAAGGCACAGTGGAACGAGGCCCTCACAGTTCTGAGGGAAAAACATTTGGAACCTGAAATTTTTTTATGTAGGTCAGCTATTTAAAAACATAGACTATCTATTTAAGACAGGCTCAAGACTCAAATTATACACACTTTCTATATACCCATTCAGAAGTTTACTTCAGTGGATATTCCGCGGTGGGGGGGAGGTGGGCAGAAAAGGGTAAAAATTGCAAGAAAAAAGGGTGACATGGAATGCAAGAAACAAGTCCCACGTTTCACAAACCTCCATACAAAAGCTGTGCAGCAGAGGGAAAGGCAGTCAGATTAAATTAGTCCAAAGAATTGCTGGAATCCAAGAAGAAAGTACTCAAGAACAGAAATGACTCCAATAAAGAGACTGAAAGCCACAAAGTGTCAGGAATACGGGTTAGGGAGACACAAATAGTTTATAATTCTTAGCAAGAAAATAGAAGGAGAATCATAAATTTCAGAAAAAACAAAAAACTGCACACAAAAGATAAAGTTCAGTTACGATTCAAACTAAAATTTGAAATGATCTCGAGCAATTGGCACAGTGTAGACAAATCACTTATAAAAAGGGCAACACGTTTTCCATCTACCAGCCTGGGCATTCTTTTGTTGTGTAGGCTGAGCCCAATTAAGTCTTTTTGTGAATCACATTAGCCTTTTGACTCTTAGTTCACATATTCTGATTTACATCAAAGTTATTTCTACGTAAAATATTTTTGGTCTATTTCACTAGAGGTAGTGTTGCATTTTATTTATTGATTGATATTATGATACGCTAATTTAAATATTTACCTGCTTTGAAATTTAATGTAAGAACTTTGCTTGTTAAAGTCAGGATTACCCATAATGCTGCTTGCGATCCACCTAAAAAAAATTAGCCAGTATTCTAGAATTCTTCACTATCTGCAATTCTACCACTGTACCAAGCACAACAAGCCACAAAACATCGGAGCAGGGATAAACATGTTCCAGGGCTCCTAGGTTATCAATTAATATCAAAGGTTATCATTTTAAAATTTAAACTATACTGGGACATTTTTCTAGAATTGCCATAGCCTGAAAAACTGATTTATGTCTCATCATTCACAGGTGATCATGGGGATTCTTCTCCCCCCCACCATCTTGTTTCTGGAATTTCGCACATACGATGATTTGTCATATCAAACATCCAAGGAAAACGAAGACGGCAAAGAAAAAGAAGAGGAAAACATGGTCAGTGAAGCCCTTGATCCCAAGAGGATCATCAGTTTGCTTTCATTTTCGAAACTGTTGAGATTTCTCTTACCATGGATTTAGAAACCTCATTAACTGAGTGTATTTTTATAATGCTTTATTTTGAAAGGCACCTGTGTGCTGGGGTACGTTGCATTCCCCACTTAGCAACCTGCCTGCTGTGTGCTGTGCTCTGTTTTCCAGGATGCAAACGCAGACGCCGGCTCCAGAAAGGGGGACGAGGAGAATGAGCACAAAAAGCAGAGAAGCATCCCCATCGGAACAAAGATCTGTGAATTCTATAACGCACCCATCGTCAAGTTCTGGTTTTACACGGTAAGGCTTCCTCCCAAACGTCTGCGATCTAGCATGTTTTCAGTACTTCGATATGTTGGAATCAAAAAAAATTTCAAAGGCCAGAAAAGGTATCTAAAAATTCACTGAATTAACATGAATTATGAAAACAAAATTGGGACTAATTGAGATCTTTAACTGAAATTGGATCTAGATATCTTGCTATGTATTTTTATATATGTAAAAACATGGCCATTCTACCCTCCGACAAAATAGTCACATTCCATTTGCTTAAGATGAAGGATTTTTAAAATGCCTTTAGTAATGCAAACTTAGGGAAATATAATTTTAAAAAGAATAGAGATAGCTAGTGATTTAAAGAGCAAATTCACAGATTCCATTTTTCATTAAACTGGTGGGGTTACTAAAAGGGCTTGGCAGAGCCCAGACGATAACCTCCTGGAACAGAGCAGCAAATCAACACTCTCCACTCTACAATGCCCCCAAACAGACCACTTGGCCCTCGCGCCATCCTCCAGCCCCCTCGGTGCCCAGGCCCAGACAGCTCCCTGGAGACACCAGCAGGAGAGGAAACAGGAGCAGATCTGAGTGCCCACCTCTGGAGGGAAATGGCCTGTCTGCACTGGGAAATGGTCCCAGCCGGGGTGGCCAGACATGCTGTGGCTTGTGCAACTGTGTCAGTCTGGCAGAGGGACAAAACGTCTCATGAAATCCCAAGCACCAAGCCACAGCCCATGCCAGGCAGGCCCTGGCACTGTGGTTCCACTGGGGACCAGGCAGGAGCAGATGATGGACATGAGGAGCTGGGTTTGGGGCCATGAACCATGCAATGGATGAGGGTGGGGGTAGGGCAGAGCAGAGCCCTGGCGGGGGGCAACCTTGCCGGTCACCCACGGGCCTGGACACCCAACCTTTTAGCAGCCATGCTTGATGATGGAGGTGGAAGCCACCACCACCTACTTGTTCTGCTCAGAACCAGCTGAGGGCCTGGAGTGCACCTAGGGAGCCCAGCCACAGAGGATGCGGGGGAGGCCTGAGTCCACACTTCTGAACCTTGGGCCTTACCCAAACCCTCTGGATGCTCTTTCTGGATGGGGAGATGGGAGGACATGGCACATTTTACAGCTTCCCAGGGATTATGACACAGCCCAAAGTTTGAGAACTCTAGCTCTAATCCTCCTGCAAGGAACAGACAGTGGATACAGGGGATTCTACATGTATCCTCATAAAGCCTATACAATGGGGAGGGGAGGATCTTTAAAAAAAGAAAACCTGCCAAGTCACAGATACGTAACTGCTAGCACCCCTCCCCCAAGACTTCAGAAGGCGCCTGTGCCAGTGAGGGACCCCGAGCTGACGTTCCCTCAGCTTCATGGCCAATGAACCCGGGACCATCAACTTCAGACAACCTCCCTCCCCAGCACCTCACCCCCCTATGCTCACCCCACCCCACCTCCAACTCTACCTCTTTCCTTGACACTAAGATAGGGACCCTGTTGTGGCCACAGCAAACCCTAGACTTGTCACTAATGGAGGGAGCTGTTGGGTCAGCTGCCGTGTCTGGGCAGACCACTCATCCCACTCCCCCACACAGCCCCTCTTCTAACTTCCCACATCGCCCATCAGTCACAGAGGGATTCCAGAGGGAAATCTGTAAGACAGGGAGGAGTAAGTAACATTTTCCAATTTCCAGGAATGTAGAAGACACATCGGCAAACTATTAAAATTTCCCTATTTATCATAATTTTTGCGACTTCATAATTTCCCCGTGAGGATGGTAGCACAGACAAATAAATATATCTCCATGTAGAAAATGAAATGTCAGTGCCTGTGGGGTGCCAAGTATAAAGTGCCTCCCAACCTGCCTCAAAAGTTTCTATCTGCACTGGGCATGTGCAGGGAAGGTTTTCTCTCAATGAATCAGTCCAGCTGGAAATGGAAATTTATTTTAGAAGATGTGTCAACCTGAAAGAAAATAGAGTTTCCAAACTTGATTCCAGCGTTATCCCCTCCAACGCGGCTGGCAACTTTTCTTTCTTCCAGATATCATACTTGGGCTACCTCCTGCTGTTTAACTACGTCATCCTGGTGCGGATGGACGGCTGGCCCTCTCTGCAGGAGTGGGTTGTCATCTCCTACATCGTGAGCCTCGCGTTAGAGAAAATACGAGAGGTGATTACTCCAAAGGCCCGTCCCAGCCCCACTAACCACTGGCTTCAACTTCAAATATGGGTCCTTATTGAAAAAACATTTCATGCACATTATATGTGCTGTGGGACATTTCTTTTGAGGTGTCACAATCCCAAGTTTAGTCCATTCACTTATGTAAGATATACACATTTTCTCCTTCCAGCTGAATTTGAACTCTCAAAACAAAACACAAGGCAAAATAAATGATATTTAATAATAAAAACAGGTCTGAGTACATGTAAAAGCAACAGCAGGCTGGGCACAGTGGCTCAAGCCTATAATCCTAGCACTTCGGGAGGCCGATGTGGGAGGATTGCTTGAGGCCAGCTGTTGGAGACCAACCTGAGCAAGAGCAAGACCCCATCTCTACAAAAAATAGGAAAACAATTAGCCTGGTGTGGTGACAGGCACCTGTAGTCCCAGCTACTGGGGAGGCTGAGGCAGAAGGATCACTTGAGTCCAGGAGTTTGAGGTTGCAGTGAGCTATGATGACAGCATTGCACTCCAGCCTGGGACCTTGTCTTGGGGAAAAAAAAAAAAAAAAGAAAAGCAACAGCTAATGCTGCCAGCTACCTGAGATAAACCAATTACTGCAACTGGGTACAAATTTTGGCTCAGTTTTCTGGGACCTGAAACTATAAACAGAGAGATACAAGAGATGACATTTTCCCATAACTTGGAACTTTAGACCACACTGTGTGTTTGCACGGTGCACACTTGGACTTTTGTGCGAGAGATTTATGAAAGGGAGGCTCTCAGTAAGAGGGAGCCAGGAGTCGGGAGGCAGCCAGGGGAGAGAAAGGAGCTGAGCGAGGAGTGGTTTCAGGTGGAATCTGTCCTCGGCCCAATCCTGCAGAAGACTCAGTGGACTGGACACCGCAGAGTCTATCCCACGTTGAGCAAAGGGAGCGGAGTTTTATACCCCACATCAGTCAGTCATTGGCACCCAGCAGAGACACGGCTCCAATTGCCCAAGGGCCAGCCTCCCAGAAGGGGGCAGGTGTCAGCCTAACAGCAGGACCTGTGCCCACATGGAGAAAGTATCCAGGGGGTGTGGGCCAGGCCCAGAACATCTGCTGCAAACAGAGGGAACAAGATTTTCAACTTGGTGTTGAAAAAGAATAGACAGCATTGCACACATGACTCTTATTATCACAGAGGGCTTAAAATGATAATGAGACTCCAAGAAGGCAATCTCAGCAGGCAGCAGAGGACATACGCACCAGCCTCTTTTCTTTCCAATATCATCCACGAGTTTTAATTCACTGTATTTGCTTATAAAGAGAAAGCTTGTATCTAAGCAAAAAATGAACTTGAACTGAAAAAGCACACAGCATAATTTCACATCTTTTCTCCAACTAATATAGAACCAATGCTATTATTTTGCAATTACTATTGACTCCTTTCACCGACTGGGTTTACTAACCTAGTTCAGCTAGAGGGAGTTTGATGCCATCAGTCTATCAAGAGCCTGAGAAACCAAAAGCGCACTGAATCTAAAATTGTATTAATACAGCCCATCCCCATCTTCTACTACTACTCTTTCTTTTCTAGCTGGGCTTCAATCAGCCTCTGCAGGCGCTGCAACTGGGATTTCCCAAGTGGCCTGCCTTACCATCTCTAGTGCCATCATGACCTTGCTGAACATCAACCGTACACTAAGACACTATTCATCTTCCTGCCCCCAAGTTACAGGAAAGAGAGTGGCCATCAGCCAGTGTGCCAGGGTTGTTAAACGAGTAAACCCCCTCTGTGTTTGCTGAGAGATAGTCACCACTCCATCCTCCTCCCCGGGATCCCCAGGACCTCCCAGGATCTCCACAACTAAAGGGGTATCACCCAGTACAGCAGACCCCCACTCTGCTGCAGCACCATAGCTGTGCCCGTTGGCATCTCTTTGTGCATGACTGTGCATGCTGCTTGCTAAATATTTTCCATCTTATTCTGTGGAAATCTCCTTTTAATCAGCAGTGATCTTGAAAGTATAATATCTCAAGTAGGGGAAAACCTGGGCCAATTTGCCCCTGACTTCTCATATCTAAGTTACAAAGGAATTTTGACAAATTGGCATTTTCTAGCCCAATTCTGCCATCTCCACGGGGTGGACTGCCCCTCTGTGGGACCATGTGGGGTTCATCCGTGCTCTAGAATTTTCCTCCTCTGTAAGTCTGGAATGTGGACTAACAGGCACGTGTCCAGATAATTAGAAAAGAAATCAAAAGTCAGCTGCTTTAATTACAGCCAGAAGGACATAATTTAGAAGGCATTTCCTGAGAGTTTATGAAATCCTGCATCTAAGAATAGGGAGGATTCCATGGAATTTCCCTTTCTAGATATCACTCTCTGCCTGAGAAGATTAATGTTTAGAGGTCTTCAGCAGAAAGGCACCAGATGCCCTGGAATGTTCCACCGGTCTTATCATTCCAAGATTCTAAGAAGACAAGACTTCCAATACAGCATTCTCAGTTTATTGTTCTTTGGGGTTTGTTTTCAGATCCTCATGTCAGAACCAGGAAAACTCAGCCAGAAAATAAAAGTCTGGCTTCAGGAGTATTGGAACATCACGGATCTTGTGGCCATTTCCATGTTCATGATCGGAGCAATCCTTCGCCTACAGAACCAGCCATACATGGGCTATGGCCGAGTGATCTACTGTGTGGATATTATCTTCTGGTACATCCGTGTCCTGGACATCTTTGGTGTCAACAAGTATCTGGGGCCATATGTGATGATGATTGGAAAGATGGTTAGTAATTACACCCCATGACCAACCACAGATACTTTGGCTATGGTTAGGACAGGAGATCAGGCCTTGGGTGTGGCTTCCTTAGATTTCATTTGGTCTTTCCTGAGCAGTTGGTTTCTTATAAGATATGTTTTTTGCTTTAAGACACACAGTTCTCCTACATGTTGATAACTTAATAAAATCCAATAGAAAAACATGAGTTGAGGGCCTACTATGTATATATACATACTCTCTGTGTGTGTATATATATCTCAATATATATTAGGCATTCAATATATACTATTTTCCTTCCTCCATACCTTGTTCTATACCACATTTAAACTGTAGGATGACAAATTACTTTCACTTTTTATTCCTTCTGATTTATCAGTAATGAGTATATATCAACAGTAAGATAAAAGAAAATATCCTCCTCTTGTATGAAAGCTTTCTTCACCTTCCCAACACATAAGAGAACATCAAGTTTGATGCAACAGGAATTCAGGAGCAAAATAGATACCTCAAAATATATACTCTACATCTTGATGGCTGGAAACTTATTTTCAGCATTCTTTAGTACGGGGACCTGGATTTGATGTTCTATGAGGTTACATCCATTTCAGAATTTTTATGTGGCAAAAACCTGATTCATAACCTCCAGCATGTGGTAGAAGCTGGAGAAAAAGGGGACCCAGGGCCATTCCCCCACCTGTACTCCAGACAGTCTTCAGCTCATGTGCTCCAGCCTGGAGTGGACATAGGTAGTTCATGTGATTGGGCCAAAACAAATCCATGATGATATTTACTCCAGAACAGGCTACAGGAAATGAAACTAAAAATTAAATAGCAGGTAATGCTTACATTACCTAAAACAGCACTTCTTAGGACTGGTCCCAGAAGAAAGGAAATCTCCTAAGTTTAGGAATAACTCTTTATAGGGCGAGTGGCTTTGAGATAGGGGTATATGATTTAGTTAATTCCAGCAAGGACCCTCATCTTCAGAGATGTTCAAAACTAGGAATGGTACCAGTTTAGTATCCACAGTAACCAGAGAAAGCACCAGAGAAACCACTCAGCATTCGTGTAATGAATGAATAAATACTGGTGTATACTCTCAATTCATTATCCTTTTACCTCCTTAGCTATTTCTTTCTCTTATTCCTTAGTTTCCCTTACAAATTCCTATCTTTCCCCATCATTCTTCCCTTTCTCCCTTGGCAGTTGTAGTTACTAGAGGAACATGTGTTCATGGGCAAAATAGAGAAGGACTGAGAGCAGATAAGGATAGCAATATTCTAAAATAAGACATTCTAGCCATAAGGCATTGCATAGAGTAGAAAAGACTAGCAGCCCATGGATGGAAAGGAAAGAAGGGAAAGGAGCTTTCTCCATCCCAATTAAGCAGTCGTGAAATCCTTGGAAAGAGCGATGTAATGAACCAGGATGAACTCGGCCCACGAGTCAAGACGGTAAGTGACACACATTCTCCCCACTCAGATGATCGACATGCTGTATTTTGTGGTCATCATGCTGGTCGTGCTCATGAGTTTCGGAGTAGCCCGTCAAGCCATTTTGCACCCAGAGGAGAAGCCTTCATGGAAACTGGCCCGAAACATCTTCTACATGCCCTACTGGATGATCTACGGAGAGGTGTTTGCAGACCAGATAGACCGTAAGAATAGAATTCATAGTAAGATTCTCTTCCCTGCTTCTGAGGCAGATGATCAGCTCCAAATTAATGAAATATCATGGATTAATTTGGAAACGAAGTATTTTTCATTCTGCCACAGGCATCCAATTATTTCATGAAGGAATAAGTATAGATCGTGGAATGTAGATTTTCAGACATCAGTCATTTCTTTTATTCTAAAAACCCTTCCCTAGACTTTTGAAAGAGTTTCACTTCCCTTGAGCTGGGCCCAAGGGACGTCCTATCGCATGACTATAGTTCCAATGCCAATATCCTAGTTCTTCCTCAACCTCAATACCTTTTCACCCCAGGATAAAGCTGGTAGTAGAATGAACTAGCCGGCACGGCAGGGTAACTGGTACCTCACACCCTCTTCTTCTTCAAGCCATCAAAGCCCGTTTTCCACATAGCTACCCATCCCCTCTTCACTACTGGAGTGCTATTTTTTATCGTCAACAATAAACTGGATGTTGGCAGAGGAAACGATTGCAGTCCTGCATGGATTACTAAGGAATGTAGGCCCCAGCTCCTCAGCAGGCTGGGCGGGTGTCCCCTGTGTTGTAGGGATGTGCAGCTCAAATTTTCTTGTACCTATTTCCCCAAGTCAGTTAATACTCCACCAGTGAACAAGGCACTTCAGTCCCATTTTCATGTCAATACCAATATTTTCATTTGCATGTTGTGCTTTATCACAAAGTATCAGGTATAATAGCATGTCTCCTGCTTCCAGAGTTCTGTCATTTGAGAACAGAAGGTTTTGAACGTCCTCCCCTCATATGAAACACAGAGCTGTCAGTCTTCTGCTTCAAGATTAGACTAATAACAAGCTCACGCAGTACCTTCTTTCTATAATAGCTTTTATGACATGATTCTGATAAGCAGAGAGAGATTCCGAACTTGTGTATTCTGATACACGAGTATCACAGATCAACTATTGGATGTGTTTGTAGCTTGATAAACCGGAACATAAAAATCTGGCTAGGCATGGTGGCTCATACCTGTGATCCTAGCACTCTGAGAGTCCGAGTGGGAAGGACTGCTTGAGATCAGGAGTTGGAGAACAGCCTCAGCAAGAGTGAGACCCCATCTCTACAAAAAATGGAAAAATTATCCAGGTGAAGTGGTGTGCACCTATAGTCCCAGCCACTTGGGAGGCTGAGGAGGATCACTTGAGCCCAGGAGTTTAAGGTTGCATTGAGCTATGATGACGCCACTGCACTCTAGCCCAGGCAACAGAGCAAGAATCTGTCTCAAAAAAAAAAAAAAAATTAATCTGATTTCAAAAAGCATATTAGTTTATTAGGTAAACATGCATACATGCTAAAAGTCCCTGGACTCCAGACATAAGCTGTAATATTTTTGTTATTGGCTATTTTTAATTAATTTAGGTAATAAGAGAAGATAAAGAAGTAAACCTATGGCTATGCTATTTTCAGTAACACCATTAAATGTACATTTTCAATTCTTGATCTGACGATAACATAATAATTTTGTATCTATGTGTGTGAGGTGTTTGTTTTGGAATAGAGGGAATGCTTGATTGATTAACCTGTGAGTTAAAATGATCATCTGCCAGTAACATCATGTCTTTTTCATAGTATTTTTAACTAGTGAGCTTCTATTGTTTCTTATGACATATGGTAAAATAAATATTTATGAAATATATTTTCGAGAACTAATAATGTGTTCAATTCTTCTAAATAGATCACTGTTTCCAAGCACGACTCTATAAGATCCAAGCTTGAAATCTTTGCATTTCTTCACACCAAAACATTTCTTATGTTGTTACAGCATGTTTTACTTTTCTCTCAACTGTCATTTTATTTTCTTTCCTCTCCTCCCATCAAAACCAAAAAAATAATAATAATTATCCTGCTCTCCGATCACTGCATAGTCTATGCCATGGAAATTAATCGTAAGTTTACATGGATTCTGTTCCATGAAATGTGTTTATTAATTACCTTTTCCTTAGATGATTACTAATAGTCTTACATTGTTTCCAAATATTTCTCTTGTCTTCTGGTTGCCAGTGCTTGTTAAATTGCAAGTAAAAAGTAAGCACAGTATAAATACACTGTTGGGATTATCCTTTCTTTGGGGGGGGTGTGGAATTAGGTCCCCTATGATAAAAGCTGCATTTCAAACAAGCAGAGAGAGAAAAGATTATTTTCTAAACATAGCACCAGAACAGTGTATTAAACAGTGTTGCAAGTAGAGGGGACCCCTTGCAGGGAGTTAGCTACGCTCCCAGCAAAAAATCGGTCCCTTAGGCAGGGATTATCACAAAGGATAAGGAAATAATAGAATAGATAAATAAAAGAATACACACAGACAAAAGTACAGTTTTATAGATTTATTAAAAAAGGGGGTACTAAGGGGACCCCACAGTATTCCCATAAACTGTGAGGCTCAGAATAAAGTTTCACATGGGTATTTATATGTACAGAGATCAGTTGCCAGGGGTAACAGGTTTACATAATAACAGGTGGTTCGTTTTAGGTTCAAAGTCTTCTAAAAGCCTTCTATAGATCCCTTAATTAACTCTATCTACATGAACAAATGGTTACAAAATCTTTCAAAGACAAACTTCTAAGATAAAGCTAACACTTAACAGCAGGGTTAAACAGAGATATAGTGGCTCCATATTTCTTTATCTAGTTACTGTGGTTGGAGACAAGTAGCCAGGAGTCAAGCAGGAACTGTCCCTTGGGCTAATTGCTTTTAGCCGCAAGTGTCTTTCTCTCAGGTGGGCACTCTTTGATCAGCTCTCATCCCATTGCTCAATGCAAACCTGTTTTGTTGTTCAACGCTGCAGCGTCACCTTGGAAAGCAGCTGCTACTGACCTTTGAGATGCCCTCCTGAGGCGAGGCAGCTTTTGATATGCAAACTAACACGTTCACATATTCCTTCAGGGCAAAGCCCTGCAAATCTCCTGAGATCATTTCCGTCTCTAATATAGCAATATTAATATATGGAGCAATATTTCTATGGAGCAACAACCCCTTTCCCATGCCACGTAACAAAATTATTTTCAAATTTAATGTACAAATGAAACCACGAAAACTACCAGAAGACAAACATAAGCTAAGGTTAAATAATTGGAAGACATAGTAACTTTCAAACAGATATTAACAACCATAAAGAAAGAAAACATAAAGGTTGATTTGTCTGCTTAAAAATCAAGAACTGTGTATGAAAAACTCAATAAAGAAATGGAAAAATGTTTACAAATATGACAAACTATGAATGACTATCTTTGAGTGCAGATAGGAGTCTCTCCTTCATACAATCCTCAGGATTTGTATGAGTTGATATTTTTGCACATGGAAATTTACTGCTTATGAAATAAGAAAAAAATCATATTAAAAAAGAAATAGGTCATTTGATAATGTATGTAACAGATGTTTATTCTTTTCATTACATTAAAAAGCAAGCACAAAACCACAAACTTTTCTTTCAGCTCCGTGTGGTGAAAATCTGTATGACGAGGAGGGCAAGCGGCTACCTCCCTGCATCCCAGGCGCCTGGCTCACACCCGCCCTCATGGCGTGCTACCTGCTGGTCGCCAACATCCTACTGGTGAACCTGCTGATCGCTGTTTTCAAGTACGTGTCATGGCTGAGGACTGTGTGCTTATTTTTTATTGCTTTACAGATTTTCAGTTTAATCTTGGAAATCTCCCATGAGACCATGTATTTGCAGAGCATTTCATGAGGGCTTTTAAATAGATAGCATTTTTTGCAGTCTTTCTGTTCAACTTTAATCAGTCATAATGTATTCATAAATCAAGAGTTGACACTTAAATACATTTAAATTGAATGTTGGTTAGTATTTCAACACTTCAGTGTGCATTTTAATCTAATGAAAATATTTTCTTAGATGAAAGTCTCCTGGAGTCAAGAAGATTCGATCAAATCATGCTTTTCATTCATTAGCAGAAGTGCAGAAGGCAATAGTAATTTCATAAGCTGTTACAATCATTGGGATACCATATTAAATATTTTTTCTTATTTACAGAATAGAAGATGAAATGGCCTACGAAAAATATGGCTTAAATTATTACATCACATTTCTTATAAAACTTGCCCATTTGACATGATTGTTGAGTATGTTGATCATGCTTAATAAATGTTGAAAAAAATGATTTTAACTTCTAAGATGAAAAATATGAGAGAAAAATCCTTCACAGAAATATAAAATCTTAGAACTGAACAGGGCGTTGGAGAGGACCTAATTCAAACTCCTGGCTCAATGTGAGAAAATTCAGCCCAGGGATGAAAAAACTGGCTTTTTGAAGGTCCCAGTGTTGGTAGACAAAGCAATCATTCGCTTACTGCCTCCTGTTAGAAATTAAAATAGAAGATTGTACCTACCCCACATCCAAACTGATTCACCTTCAATCAAATAAGTTCAATAATTAACCAATCCAGTTACCAAAAAAAAGTCATCTTGTTGTTTGACTGAATTGAAAGTTTACACCCTTCAAAATGCTTAGTTGAATGGCTCGTACCTTTAAATGCAAGAAATTAAATTTCCTGAGTATATGAGTCAGTAGACTGGGATACGGTTTTTCAAGAAAGCAGTAGACAGCAAGTTAATATACTTAATTCTTAATTATTTATGAGTGCAATATCCTTGAGCACAGATAATCCACATTGATAGATAAACCAAAAGATTGGGTGAGCAGGGAACTGATACGAACTGGCACTAATAGGCCATTTGTTGTGTATTTTCTTTTACATGTGAGTAACTCTGATGGTTCTAGGAAATCACAATAAACAGTGACATAACTAACTGTAGCAATGTCTTCTTTTTAAAGCAATACCTTCTTTGAAGTCAAGTCAATATCCAACCAGGTGTGGAAGTTCCAGCGCTATCAGCTGATTATGACATTCCACGACAGGCCAGTCCTGCCCCCACCGATGATCATTCTAAGCCACATCTACATAATCATGATGCGTCTCAGTGGTCGCTGTAGGAAAAAAAGAGAAGGAGACCAAGAGGAGCAGGATCGTGGACTGAGTATGTGCAGGACTTTTCGTTTCTATCTTGGGCTAATTTCAAAATCATGTTCTCACTGGACACCATCATAGAAATCTCACTAAACCACTTGCATGTGTGAAAAACACAACACTCTAGACCAGCTGTTCTCTTCAGAATGCTTCTCGTTTTGTGTCCATTTTATTCCAGTTTTGTTAATCTATTAGTAAGTAATATTACTGAAAGCCAGTTCATGGGGATAAGAAGTTTAAAAAGTTCTCAAAAATAACTCTTAGATTTAAATTCCTATATAAATTCAATGTTTCTTTCAAAATGTTTTAATTTCTTGCATCTAAAGAGGCTGAGAAAACCATGCTATATGCTTGACTCTATTAATAAATACATGCAAGAGGTTTTCCAGAATACATGACTTGGCTTCAATTTCCCAGTAGATGTAATTTTGGGTTTTGTGTTAAAAAGCGGGCCGTTTGGCTCCAGCAGAAAGGCCACCGCTGCTTATAACTTCTTTTTGGATAATAACCGATTGGAGTAGTCAGAACTGCCCACGAGTGTGGAGAAGGGAGTTTAATTAGAGTCAGGCTGTGAAATTCACAGTGACACAACTAAACTGATTCTCCACGGATCTCACTTGGTTTTCACGCGGCCAACACTTCTCCCTTTGCACAGAGCTGTTCCTTAGCGACGAGGAGCTGAAGAGGCTGCACGAGTTCGAGGAGCAGTGCGTGCAGGAGCACTTCCGAGAGAAGGAGGACGAGCAGCAGTCGTCCAACGACGAGCGCATCCGCGTCACTAGCGAGAGGTGCGCCCAGCAGGTTCCCACGGCCGGCCCGCGGGCCACAGGTTTGAGGACTCAGGCGCGCCACTCTGCCGGGGATGCCAAAGTGCACTTAAACGTTCACTCTGAGTTCTCGTGTTTATTTAAACTTTGGGTTTTAAGGCGTTTGCCCCTCAAATAGTGAGAAAGTTCCTAGGTGAGGATCGTATACCGTATATAGAAGTGAATGACAACATTCATTGCAAATACTCCAGCTGCCCAAAATACCAGACAGTTCTTGCCCACCCTCACCGCTCCCCAAATTGGGGGCGTTTACCACAGTGTTTACCTGCATTAATGGAAGCTGCAGAGAGCCATCTTTCTCAGAGCTTTTGTACGTGTAAGTCCCCTTTGCCAAGCGTGGTCTTCCCTTAGGGATTGCCCGGAGCAGGGCAGAGGGAAAGGCTCCCTCCTGCGGGCTCCCGGAGAGAGGGACCAGGGAGGGTAGGGCAAGGAATGGGGTGTCTGTCCCCCAGAGGGTGGAAGCCTCTAAACTAGGACAGGCTCTGTCTTTCAGATGCTTTTACACCCTCAGTACCCAACAAAATCAGCATAATCCACATGGCAATGCTTAATAAATGCAGAATGAGTGAATACAGGAGTGCATAAATGAAGGCGAGTCCCAGAGTTCACAGAAAGGGTGATATTTTTCAAACCTTATAGTACTGCTGTACCTTAAGCTGAGAAAGAGTAACCTGCAAAGGGTTGACAGGAGCAATAAACCCTCACTATTTGCATTTTTTACCATATAATTTTTGAGAACCTCTATCACTTACCAAAAGTATTTAAACTTGTTAAAGATCTTGAAGATTGATGTAATATGTGGTTCCAAAGGGTATGACTACCAGTGCGATAGAAGGATGATCACAGAGAAGGAGACATGCCTGCAGGGATTCTAGCCCTCATTCCATCCTTGAGTCCTTGGAACTCAAGTTTTCTGATACAGGTACATGTGTACACTGAAAAACATAAAAACAACGCAGAACTTCAAAAAGATATTTCAGCCAACAATTCCCAATCAAGGGCCCACACAGTGACAACAGAATTCACAGATACACCTGTGAATCTCCAGGTCAGTGACCCTGCCCCAGCCCACAGGAGAGACGATGCCCCTGGCAGCTGCAGGTCCCCAGCCCCTCTCAACTCCCAGACACAGTCACCTTGTAATCCAACTAAATCCAACCAGCCAAACTTAAGGATCACCTGCGCTACCTTTTGTCCTTACTAAAGTACATTTTTAATAAAACTTTGAAATACTTCTTGACATTTTAACAGCAATTGCTACACTTGTAAGACATAAAAATTATTTCTTCATGAGAGAGATGAAGTACACCATGTAGATAATCTAAAATTTCCACTTTTTATTATAGTTAGACATTAACTTGGATTTAATCATAGCCAGTCATTTACAATGGAAATTGTGTTTGGTTTCCCTCTCCCTTCCCCAGCATTGTTTGGATTTTTGTCATTCTTGGACCAAGGCTCCAAGAATGTGGTTATCAGGTCACTACCAAATTGCATTTTTCTCTGGGGGCTCCGTGCACACGTAATAGGAATGAAAGTGTGCAGGGCAGTAAAAACATGCTACTTCCTGTTTCCCTTGGATAATAACCCAAGAATGATGGGAGCACATTCCTGTCCCTCTGTTTCACTTTATCGGCCCTGCTAGGCTGACTCACAGGTGAATGTCCAAGGCAGAAAGAGAAGGACATTTGGGGAGAAGGGCACTTTCCTTCCCTCATAACCAGGCTGGCTGAGGAGCAAGGGAGAGGTGGGAGGATGGAAAGAACAGTAGTTATTTGTACCTAACTGGGAGCACCTGTGATTACTTTCAAAAATCAAACATTTGAGTACTCAGACATTTCTGCAATTTTTTCAATCTTCTTTATATATTGAATTAGTTTTATTTTTTGCATCACCATTTGCCATCCAATGATTTTCCTGCCTTTCCCCAGCACCATTCAGACTGTAGGGTCTGGGTAGGAGGGCACTGGTCCCTTCTTTGCCTCCCTGTGGTCTGGGTAGCTTTCCAGACCTGAGCCAGCAACTCCTGTGACTCAGTCTTACAAATGTGTGCACACAGGACGTTGACACACTAGTCATGCTCCTCCATGGAGGGCGCTTTCCATGCTTCTGTGCAGGTCCACAACTCAGCTCACTCCAAAAAACTGAAATTGGCAAATCACTGTGGAACCTCTCTCTTCTTCACTAAAGATCAAGTTCTGTTTACTTCCCCTTGTGAAGAAATCCTGGCCCGCCCACTTCTTTCTGTCTCTACCAGTCAACAAGCACAGGCCCTCCATTCCTGCAGCTGCCCCATGCTGAGCTCTCCATATGCATTTCTGCTCTTCCAGTCCGTGCTGCACTCTGTTGACTCTAATGGGGTCCTGTCCTCCTGCCCCACCAGCTCTCCTTAAAAGCCCCTCAGTGGCCCCCACTGCTCTCAGACCTTCAAGGTCCAGCCTTGTCCTGGGCCATCCTCTCTCCCAGACTTCATACTCCATTTCTTGGCCTTCTTTCATTTCCTCAAAGCACCAATTCTTCCCTGCCACAAGGGCTTTACACGTGCTGTTCCCCCCACCTGGTGCAACTCACCCTCCTTCCCTGTTCATCCTTTGGATCTCTGCTCAAATGCCAATTCATTATGGAAAACTTCCCTGACCACCTTTCACCACAGACTAGGTCAGGACCCTCAGACCCTAAGCTCCATGAAGGCAGAGCCATGTCTGGGTTTTGTCCGCCATGACATTCCCAGTGTCTGCATAGCTCCACATAGGAGGAGTGAGATTTTTGAAGGAACAAATGACTTAAAAATTTGCTTCTTGATTTGAATACAAATTTCTCTCCTATCCCCAATGAGTTCCCTCCTATAACATCAATAAGGAAATCGACTATGCTCCCTCTGGGTTCAAAGCATTGCTTTTACCATTAGGAACCAGGAGCAGACTCAAGATGCAAAGGATTGCCCACCCACAATTATAGGAAAGAATGACAAGTGTTGGTGTTGGCATTGACCCTGCTTCAAGGGACAGTATCAGAGGGCCAAGAGGGCTAGTGGGATGAGAACGTTTTATAGACAACTTTTGCCAACACATGCAAAGTAGAACTTGTCAACCTAAATATTCTATTCTCATCTTACCAGGAGAATAACTGGTAACATAAATCCTTATCATTTGGAGCTTCAAGGCCATCTCAATGTCTTCTGCAAATCCACTGTTGAACACATCATTCTTTTTGTGGTTTGGCATCCATTATCACAGCTTCACAGGTTCAGCAGCAATCGGGTTGGAAAGAATCTTTCATGACAGAATTTTGTCAGATTCAACTTCCTTTTCTCAAACAATGAGAATTACGTGATCCAGTGTGTTTTCCTTTTTTTCCCATGGTTTCAAGGGAGCTCAGCACCAAATGTAATATTTAATTATATGAATATACTAGTACAGATTTTTGGAATATATGGTGTACATTGCCTCCTCTTTACTTTTTTATACCTTCTACTTCCATTTACATAAGTTTTACCTATGTCTGCTATTTCAAAATATGCCAGATATAATGTATAAATTATACGCTTTAAGTGCAGTTGGCCTTGTACTTAAGAAGCTATGGGTCTTAGGCCAGCCAAACTTATAACAGCAGATTCTGATTCCTTCCATACCTTCTGGGTTGAGTGGTTTCTTGACAGACTTGTGGATCTGGTTTAAGGTCTTGGATTTCCTGTAGGTTTGATGAGAAATCAGCAATTCATGGCTTTGAGATCTTTTTTTTTTCTTTTTCTGTTTTTTTTTTTTTTTTTTTTTTTTTTAGACAGTCTCACGCTGTTGCCCAGGCTAGAGTGCCATGGCATCAGCCTAGCTCACAGCAACCTCAAACTCCTGGGCTCAAGCAATCCTTCTGTCTCAGCCTCCCAAGTAGCTGGGACTACAGGCATGCTCCACCATGCCTGGCTATTTTCTATGTATATTTTTAGTTGTCCAGCTAATTTCTTTCTATCTTTAGTAGAAACGGGGTCTCGCTCTTGCTCAAGCTGGTCTCGAACTGCTCAGCTCAAACGATCCTCCTGCCTCAGCCTCCCAGAGTGCTAGGATTACAGGCGTGAGCCACCACGCCCGGCCAAGATCTTTTTATTTGACATCCTCTTCCCATTGTGACCTGACCAGGAAGGCAAGATGCTGGTAATAGAGACCCTACCAAGAAGGAGAGAAGATAGAAACTAGAAGAGGAACTGAAAAGGACATCAGGCTTAGGAAGGAGGTGGAGAATTCCTCGAGTGTAGAGAAGGTCATAGAATGAGAAACATGCAGTAATGGGGAAGATGTCTGGGGAAGATCCCATCCGAAGGCTTTTGTCTTACAAATCAGTAGGAGTTAAGGTTGCTTGGATGGTGGGAGGAGGACAGGATTAAATTTTGGAGTTTTAATGTTCTCAGTAAATGACACACCTGCTCCTCACCTGACTTTGAGAGCCAATTCAAAGATAGATGCAGACATCAGACAGAGATAAAAAATATCAGCTTTATTAGTAATAAAAGTTGTACTGGAGGGCGTGGCTCAGTTCTTGCCAGATACACACCCAGAGTTAGGAATATCCACTCAGTCCCAGGCAGTGGTAGCCACTGCAGGCCTCCCTTCCCACAGGTAGAGTCAGCCTGCCCGCTACGCTTACCAGATGACTGAGACAGAGAGAGAAAGAGAGAGAGAGAGAGACAGAGAGACAGAGAGACAGAGAGAGAGAGAGAAGCATGCCGGTGTCCTCCTTCCCAAACTGCAACCAGAAAAGCAGTTCTCCTCAAGAACAAATAAAGGGCTGGAGCAAGGCCAGGAGCATTACACTAATGGAAAGTCCTGGCATGTAGCAAGAATAGGAATGGGGAAAGCGTAACCCCCACCCTCACCATCAACACACAGACTTGGAGCCAGTAGAGAGGACTCAAGTCAAGTGAGTCCTTTCTTAGGGAGAGGTGCCAGGACAGGAGATAAGCACAAGGTTGCTTGGCAGGAACAATGAAGGCCCAGCTGAAATTAGATGACATGACTTTGTATTGGGCCATGTCAATGTGGTTCCCATGACTTTCATCAATGACACTCTACAGCTCACAGGCAAGGATGCAGAAACTAAACCATACACGGGGCACAGGCGCTGCATGGGGCCTGTGTCCCCAAGAACTAGTCAGTGGGGATACCACAAAGTTGCTAGTGTTTGCAAATGGCAGCATACACATATCACATCGCCACCAGGCACCATTTATCCTGGCCCAGCCCTGGAGTCCTGGTAGCCATAGAGGAAGGGCTACGGATTGGCACTATTGTGTTGGAAGGAACGGAGACAGAACCAAGGATATTAATAAGGGCTTCACTTAGTGGCCAGCCACAGAATCTGGCCTGAATAGAAAATGGAACATAGCCAGAAAAGGCTAATGATTTAGATGACTTGAATTCTAGAATCCTAGCTGAGGTATAGCCATGTGGGTGTATATAAATGAGGCAGCATAGGGCTAGAATCCCAGAGAGCTTAATATTCTTTTAGTAACTATTCAGTATACTGTTTGTTACAAAGAATGAGGAAGCCAAAAGATTTAATACTTGAGTCTTGTTCTTTCAGTACTGGTCTTCGTTTAGTATTTCACATATAAAAGCTCTGTAAGTAAGCACAACAATTTTCTACTTTGGGTGTTTGCCCTATAATTACTAAATTTAAAAGGCAGCCCTGTATGAGGAAGTGGATGGAAATTTAAATAGCTGGATGTAAAATGTAGTGTGGATTAGACAACTTTATGATCTATAGATCTGGAATAAAAATATAGGGTAGAAATAGTCTCAGAACCCTAGCATAGCATACCAGCGGATCTTGAAACACAGTTCCTTCAAGTATGAACTAGACCTAGCTCCAGTAACATCACATTTTTTTATGTTAACATTTAACTCTATCATTAAGGAAATGCTCCCATATAATTTATGCCTTGCAGGTGGAGGGTGATTGTTTCCCATGAAAAGATGATGACGACTGCACATAAAACAAGTTGTAATAACTGGCTTACTATAGAACTCCAAATGTCTCAGTCCTGTCCTTAGGAGAGACACACAGGGACTCCCACCATGAGAACATGAATTTGGACTTTACATTTTTTTTTTTTAGGCAAAAAAAAAATGTCGCCCCTGGCAAAGTGCAGTGGCATCATTATAGCTCACTGCAACCTCAAACTCCTGGGCTCAAGTGATCCTCCTGACTTGGCCTCCCAAGTAGCTGGGACTACAAGCGCTAGCTAATTTTTGCTATTTTTGGTAGAGACAGGGACTCACTCATGCTCAGGCTGGTTTGGAACTCCTGACCTCAAGCAATCCTCCTGCCTCAACCTCCCAGAATGTTACGATTACAGGCTTGAGCCAATGTGCCCAGCCTGGACTTTACATTTAATTTGCAAGAGTCAATGCAAAGTCTGATAAAATTATGCCACAGGTATTAATACACAGGTATTCTCTTGGAAGTTACTACAAAAGTTCTATGAATTTATATATTGTTGTACTTATTATTTGGATGAAATGGAAAACATTATCTACAATTCTTTAAGAAAAAAATGTACTTTTGTTAAACTATTTTAAGGTCCAATGGCATCATGTTCAAAATCAAATATCTCTAGTAATAGATACCAAGATATAAAGAGATTTGCAATGATACCTCATTTCGAACAGTCATGCCCTTTGACACTTGTGAAGTATTTACAGTTCATGGAGCACTTTCATTTACACGATTACATTTAATTCTCACAACACTGTCACGTTACAACTATTAGCATTACTGTTTTATAGATCACTCACCAGCTGTACAGAGGAGCTGGTGAGGTACCTTCATCCCTAACGCGAATGCAGGCACAGCTCAAAGGAAATGCTGAAGGTGACAACACGTGAATCAGAAATAGCCTTTGTTTTTTCTCAAAAACAAACTAAACAGACAAAAAGAGTCATGATATGTAATGTCAGTTGTTAATCTGCTACCATTATCTTTCACTTAGTTTTTCTTTCTGGTGTTTTGGGGTTTTTTTGGCAGTTAAAGCAGATCTTTCATTTTCTTAATTTAAAAAACAAGTGTATGAGTGTGCACACATCTATTTATCTATATAACTATATGCTCCAGATTTTGAGACTGGTTAGGGCATTAAGGTGTATCCTTTTAACAGAAAAGCCCAAAGACCAGTCAATACTAATCTGTGAATCAAACAGAGAGAAATATGGTGGAGGGCAGGGAACGCGGTTATTATTAATCAAGACTGATTAAGCAAATTAGGCTCTGGGCTCCTCAGTGACTGTAATAGCACACGATGCAGTTAAGGGCAGGGAAAATATTCTCATACAGCAAATGCAGTTTAAAATTCTATTTAAAGTCAGGAGAATGATTAATTCGAGCCCAGACAGCTCATAAGATATCATTTGTTTATAGTTTCCTTTGATACAAAAGAATGGTGAAGGTTGACCCTCAGGAATTGCCAGTCGACAAATCATGTGTTTGGTGGTTAGAAAAGGGGTTCAGTGCCCTATTCAAGAGTATCCTTAAATGGGAGAATTTTTGCTATGAAGTCAATGCTACCATAATGTGTAAAATAAAAATCTAGTGAAGCTACTTATATGACCTACAAGTAAATCCAAACACAGAAGTAGTTACAGAAGCCATGAACTTCAATTGGAGGGAAAGGAAGAGAAATAGATCTGACCAGAAATCAGTGTCCCCTTCTGTAGGAAAGTATACTTTGCATCACAAAAGTATCCATTGTCCAAAGAAATAGTCTCTTTGAGCTGAATACTTGTCATATTAGAAAAATAGTTATAAATGATTTGCTCACATGATTTGAAATATTTGAAAGAATGTATTGGTATATTTTGTTAAATGAATATTATTTTGAAAACCCTATAATAAACAACACAGCCATGTTAATCCAATTAAATAATACCTCAAGCCAGGATAGGAACATACCTTTACATACCATGGCTGAGGTCCCTGACATCACCAAGACAGCCTTCATGTATCTGATTCTTCCACAATCATTAGAGGTAGCCACAAGTTCTAGAACAGGTGTTCTCAAACTGGAGTCATCAAATGCCTTGGCATTTGGGGTTCTCAAGTCCTGAGAGAATTTTACTTTTTCATTTTGATGATGACAGCAGGCTTGCAAAGGGTGCTTGAGCAAATGTGGGGATGAAGAACGGAACGAGGCAGGGAGGATGGGGGCGAATTGTGAAGGGCTCACAACATGTATAAGGGACAGAAGTCTTTGCAGGAGGAGGTTCGGGCTGCTGGTATTGGAAGGGAAGACTTAAAGTTGCATTTACATTGCACTTTACATAATAGGAGAAAGTGTCAATGTCCATGTCACAGAATAGGGTTATCAATGGAGATTATATGGGTTTCCTTTAACACACTCTTTGATACCCAAAACTGCAATGAAATTTGGTTTTTATCTCAAGTGCGATGGGAAGCTGCTACTGTTTTTAAGCAAAGAATGACACGATTGTGTGTCTGTGTTATCTTTTTGGATTAGAGTGAGAAGACATTGCAAGCAAAAAGGCGTTTCCTTATAACTATTAATAACATTTTTTGCTTTATCAGCTTGAGGTACAAAATGAGATCATATGTCTTTTAATATTAAATGAAATGATTCTTTGATCCCATCTGTTTATTTCAAGAGTGCCTTTTTCTTCTTCCTTCCCCAAACCAGACAAATACAGTTGAAAACGAAAACTACAGAAAAATATTCCTCATAAACATAGATACAAAAATCCATAGCAAAATACTAGCAAATCGAGTCTAGCCATGATCAGGTACTTTATCCTAGGAATGAAAGTTTAAGTTAATATTTGAAAACAATCAATGTAAATCACCATATTAATAATTTAAAGAAAAAATCCATATATGATCATATTAATTGGTGCAGAAAAAGAATTTGACAAAATTCAACATCCATTCGTGATGATAAAAATAAAAAATTTAAAACAAAACCTTTTCTGCAAATTAGGAAAAGAGGGAATTTCTTCAGTCTGATGAATAACATTTATAAAAATCAACAGCTAACATGGCAAAAGACTAAATGCTTTCTGCCTAAGATTGGGAACAGGGAAGGATGGCCACTCTCACCACTGCTATTCAACAATGTATTGGAAGCCTTAGCCAGTGCAATAAGGCAAGAAAAAAAATAATAAAAGATATACATCTTGGAAAAGAAGAAATAAAACCCTTTCTATTTACAGATGATATGATTATCTAAGTAAAAAATCACATAAAATCTTCAAAAAACAAAATGGAACAAAAACTCCTAGAAGTAATAAGTGAATTTAGCAAGGCTACAGAGTATGACATCAACAAACAAAAATCAATCTTATGTCTATATACTAGCAATGTACAATTGGACATTAAAATTTTTTAAACAATACCATTCTATAAGAACTCCAACAAAAATGAAATACTTAGGTATAAATCTAATAGAACATGTATGGGCTCTATATGTAGAAAACTACAAAATGCTGATGAAAGAAATCAAAGATGACTTAAATAAATGGGAACACATACCATATTCATGTATTGGAAGACTCAATATAGTACAGATGTCAATTCTCCCCAGATTGATCTATAGATTTAACACCATATCAATAAAAATCCCAGCAAAAATGCACCTGCCCTGTCCATGGAGAGAGACTGATGTTTGTGAGCTCCAGCCTGAGCACAGGGGCACCAGGAAGACAAAGAGGTCAGCTTCTTTAGTTTGGGCCATTGTCTGTGCTGTGAGCAAGAGGAAGCTGCAGTCCACCCGTGCTGCCCTCACCCTGACACCTTCAGCAGTAAACAAGATAAAACAATTTCTTAAAGATAAGCCTGACCATGTAGACATGAACCAGGAGCTGTAATGGCCTTTCTTATACTCCAGAATACACGAAGACAGAAGGGCATTCTGATGAAGTTGTTCAAGATGGACTCAGAGTGTTCATTGAAAAGAAAGTACAGCTAATGCTTTTAGGGACAGAAATGGACTATGTTAAAGACAAACTACCCAGTGAGTTTGTGTTCAATAACCCAAACATCAAAGGACCTTGTGGCTGTGGGGAAAGCTTTAATATTTGAAACCCCAGGACTCCTCTGGCTATCCGCTCCAGGAACGCTAGCAGAAGCCTTGGGGCTTACTGAAGAAATCATGTGACTGTCACATGCTTAATGTGTGGCTGCCTTGTGATGAAAATAACGTGATGCATTTTGAAAATAAAGCCAGCGTTAGATTCCAGAAGAAGTGACATTTGTATTCTCTGTAGGGGACAGAAAATCTCTCTGTCTTTGCATCATTTTTCTTTTCTATAAAGAAAAAAATCCTGCCCTGTACTTAACTCTCTTGCATCCTTTCTGTTAGAACCAATTTCATTAAAATTGCCTTGCTGGGCAGCTATTAATCCATTCAGGAAACGGATTGGATCTTTAGTGAATGGCTTGAATGTCTATCTCCCTCTGCATTTTTCCCGACCAGATTGGTGACTCTGAAAATTCAGAGGCAGGAAATCCTGACTTCTGGTAGTAACATGGGGGTGCATTATTTTCCACCCAATTCTGGCATAGCCTTTTTACACTTTCATCAAAAATTTCGTTTCCAAATGCCTCATTTGTGTATCTTTTAACAGTACCAGGGAAAGATTTCCTTGAACTATAATGCAGGATAGTTCTGAGTGATGGTATCAAGAGTTAAGAAATACTTCATCCACTGGTTTTTTAATCCATTTCTTTTGCCACCTCAAATGTTTGCTTGAAGATGGGATCTCAAGCTGACTTTAATTCTTTTAGTTGAAAAGTCTCTTAAAAGCCATCTAGCCCACCCCACTCAATTCTGTATATGAGGAAGCAAAACCCCAGGGAGGCCAAAGGGCTTTTGTCTGCCTTCATGTGACAAGCTGGGAGAGAGGGGAATCTACTCTTCTCCCTCCTTCCTTGTAGGTGACACATGTGCTCTGAGCCAATCAGTGAAGGGAAATGGTGATCTGACTTCTTTGGTCAACCTTTTGATAGAATTTCTTTGTAATTTGGTGGGATTTCACTTTATTTTGAGTGAATCTTATTTTAAAACCCTTTTATGTGAACTATTATACCATCTTGTTTCTTAAACTTTGAAACAATGGTTTATACTAGCAGAGAAGACATTGTAGCAACCCAGAATTACTCTGTTGGAATGTAGTTCTAATTGTGAAGGAGAACATAGGGGTCTTTTCTTAAAATTCCCAATATGCATATACTCTCTGGTTCCTAAGTCCAGTTGCTAACTTTTTTTTTCTAATTGTTACCACAATTGTTCACAACTGCTAAATTGTTTAAACAATATTTTAACCTACCATTTTTATCGCCAAGTTTTCTTTCAAAGCATTCCTTTTCTCACTTAATGATTTTCCTGAGTTTGACATATTAAGTATTCTATGAGATAACATATATGCTTTTTGTGAAAGCTGATTCTCATGAATTCAAGTAGTTGGTTTCCTTTATGTTTATTTTATTTACCAAAGTACTTTGCACAAAATGCATCAAAACCTAGAGCAGCAGTTTTACTTAAATGCTCATGAGTTTGAATCATTAATATAATTGTTGATCCACTTATAATTTGTGTAATACTGTATGTACACAGAGACTGAGTTAACAATTTAAAAAAATGTGGCCTCAAAAATCCCAGCAGGATAATTGGTAGATATAAGTCAACTGATTTTAAAAGGTAAATGGAAAGGCACAGGAACTAGACTACCTAAAACAATTTTGAAAAATAAAAATAACATTAGAGAAATCACACTATTCAGCTTGCAGTGGTCCCCAACCTTTTTGGCACTAGGGACCGTTTTCATGGAAGACAATTTTTCCATAGATCCACAGATCAGGGAGGTGGAAGGATGGTTTCGGACTGATTCAAGTGCATTAAATTGTGCACTTTATTTCTATTATTATTACATTGTAATATATAATAAAATAATTATGCAACTCACCATAGGTTGGGGATACCAGGTATTGTAAAGCTAGAGTAATGAAAACAGTGTGGTATTGGTGAAGAATCTAACACATATGTTAAGTGGAACAGAGTAGAGTCCAGAGGTAGATCTACTCAAATAGCGCCAATTGATTTTTCCCCAAAAGGTGCAAAAGTAATTCAATGAAGAATGGACAGTCTTTTCAACCAATGATGTTAGAACAGTTGGACATTTTTACGCAAAAAAATTGATCTCAACACATACAAAAATTAATTAAAAAATGGATCATAGATTTAAATATAAAATAAAAAATTAAACTTTTAGCAGACAACGTAAGAGAAAATCTTCATGACCTGGGAATAGACAAAGAATTCTTAAACATGACACCAAAAGCATAATCATGCCAATCACATATCTGACAAAAGAATTGTGTACAAAATATTTGAAGAACTCTGACTGCTCAATAATAAGGAAAAGATAGCCTGATAAAAAATGGGCTAAAGATTAGACACATTAGAGAGGACACAAGATTGTCAAATAAGTACCAAAAAATGCTCAACATCATTAGCTAAATTAGTGAAACACAAATTAAAACCAGGATGAGATACATCTACACACCTATTACAATGGCCAAGAGTAAAAAAATACTGACAATACCAATAGCTGAGAAGGATGCTGAGCAACTGGACTTCATATACATGGTTGGTGGGAATACAAAATGGTATAGCCATTGTGAAAAACAGTTTGGCAGTTTCTTACAAAGTTAAACATACATTTACCCTATGAACCAGTAATTCCAGGTATTTAACTCCTAGATATTTACCCTAGAGAAATGAAAACTTATGTTCACACAAAACTAGAACATGAATGTTTATAGTAGCTCTTTTCATACTTGCCAAAAAAATGGAAACAACCCAAATGTCCTTCAACAGGTATTGTGGTACATCCATATTCAAAATACATCTTTAAGAAAGAATCAACTTTAATTAAAGGGGAGGCCAAGCAAATGCCCTTGTATTCTGTGATTAGCTGAAAAATATTTCACTCTGTGATGAAAGGAAAGCTGAATTAAGACTTAGAAAGCTAAACAAATAATTCGTTTGCTGATTAATCATATCTCACTATGAGCTCTACCATACATGATGGATTTCTCTTGTGTTTTCCTGCCATTCTGTATAAACAGATGGGGGACTCTTGTCAAATTGATTTCTAGATAGCCTGCCTTTCCCCATCGGAAATGGAAATCACTCTTTGTGTGGATGTCAAGATTTGTGAAACATCTTCTAAGTAATTGTGGAAAGTCCCAAAACATGGCTAGCAAAGGAGAGAGTTCATCATTTGTCTTTTTTGTTAATCATTTCAGATATAAGGGAACTTAAATTCATTTTTCTTCTTTCTCCTTTGACACATGCTATAAAAAAACTCAATATAACTTCCCTTGACTTGGCATAGCCATTCAAAATTTGCTGTCTCCACACTGCAGCAGTTTACAAGCTCGAAACAAGCATCTGATGCTTTTTCTTAACTTAAACCACATCATTAAGCATTGTTTCTTTCACAGCTCCAAAGAAGGGAGTGGGATAGGGCTGGGAGTCCTGTGGCCCAGCTTGGTCACTGATTCAATGCAGTGGGGAGTGGAGGGGAGAGAATAAGTAGAAGGGAAACCAAAGAATCCGATGACTTTGACGTTCTTTTTTTAATGTATGAGTGGCTGGCAATGTTGTTATCTTAATTAGATAATAAAGAAAAAATACAGAGAATTATAAAAGATTTGAGGGGAAAGATGCTTATCTCTATTTTTCCAAGGCATTTATTTGTAAAAGTTTGCACAGCTGCAGGATCTCTTATTGTAGTGTTTGTTAGAGGATCTCAAGTTTCACAGTTACAGAGGCAATGTGGTTTTTAATTCAAACAGAATCATCAGGGATAATAGATTTTTCTTTTTTTTTTAGACAAGGTCTTGCTCTGTCACCCAGGCTAGAGTGCAGTGATGTCATCATAGCTCACTGCAGCCTCAAGCTTCTGGGTTCAAGCGGTCCTCCCACCTCAGCCTCCCAAGTAGCTGGGACTACAGGTGCGCACCACCATGCCTGGCTAATTTTTCTATTTTGTGTAGAGACGGGGTCTCGCTCTTGCTCAGGCTGCTCTTGAACTCCTGAGCCCAAGCAATCCTCTCGCCTCAGCCTCTCAGAGTGCTAGGATTATAGGCATGAACCACCACTACGCCCCGGCCAGAGATAATAGATTTGAAGGGAGCAAGGAGCCATTATATTTAACAGGGAACATTGTAAAGTTAATAGTGAAAATTTCTTCAATTAGTCCCTGAAATGCAAGAGGAGAGAGAACCCTTCGAACCCACAGTGCCTATGATAGAGAAGCTTTTAAAAAAAAAGAAGCCGGGACTTCTCAGACATGGTGAATTTGGTTGTTGCTGGTGGCAAATTTCCAGGAAGCCAGACCCTTCCTGTTCAAATGTTGTGGTTTCCTAAGGGACATATAAATAGTTCTGTCCCCAAGAAAAGAGTTCAGAATGGAAGCCAAGGAACCGCACACGCACACATACATCGGAGCTGTCAATGTTGCCGACAGAAGAGCGGCATTATCAAAGGTGACTCTGGGAGAATGTGGGGCGCAGTGGCCACAGAAGCAGCTGGATGGGGCAGGGGTGGGGTTAGGAGGTGAAGTCAGGCACAGCGCAGGGGCTTAGCATGCAAAGAGCAGCAGGCGAACTATCCAGAAGACAAGAAAGGGGGTGGCAGATCATCGTGAAGAGGATGGAGAAAAGGAGAGCTGCACACATGAGGGGATTTATCAGGAATGCTCTATAGAGAAGGTAGCAAAGACCTACCATTAATAGAAACAGACTGCAACGCAAGCCAGGTCTGTACGTTCTTAAGAAATGGGGGAGAAAATCAAAGTATAACGAAATCAGACCGAAGTGTTTGCCTTCACACAGGCATGAACCTGCGGGAACAGACCACCACACTGCCTAACTGGAAGCCAGTACTCCGAGACCCATCCCCAGGACAAATGCAAGTGTTAGAAGGCAGTCCTAAGTCCTGGGCATACCTCACAGCCTCTTGGAGTTACATTTTATGAACCTATTGAAATAATTTATGCTGTACATATTGAAATATAAAACCAGGTCTATACCAGCAGATTTTAGTCTAGGCAACATTATGGTTTCATAGGCTGTTGCTTGATCTTCTAGGAGTTTTTTTTTTTTTTTTAATTATCTAACAGCAGATATTTCTTATCTGCCATGCTCTTTTTTTTGGTGAAACCTCATTAAAGGAATGCTAATTATTAAATATAAAGAACAATTTAAAGTTCCTGGTATTCTTTAGGCAATTAAATAACCTGTTGTCCTTTAAGTAAACTATCTGATAATCTGAATTTAATTACTAACGATTTATTATCTGAATTTCTTGAACTTCAAACAAGGATTTTAATTTGTTTATTTTGTTATAACCATTCATCACTGACAGCTATGGTCTAAACTCTACAAACTGTTAGTAATTGGTAGGATCTTCTGTTATTAGAGGCCGTGTGATGGACCGGCTAAGAGACACAGGATGGAGCAAGTGCTAGCCGTTGTGTGCCCAAACCCAGCTCCACTGCTTACTAGATGTGTGCCTTCGGGCAAATTACTTACACTCTCCAGGACTTAATTTCCTCATCTGTAAAATGGAGATGGTAATAACTGGACCTAACTCATAGGGCTGCTGTGAGGAGTAAATAAGCCTAGAACAGAATCTCAGTAAGTACTTGTTAGTGAATACAGAAGGCAATTAGAACAATCCGGGGTAATTTGATAAATATTAATAGTAAGCACTATATGCATTAACTGTTACTTCCATTATTTTCTGATGCTCCTCACAATAATTTTAGTAGGCATGTTAGGGGTATGTGAAGTTGGTAAATATGCCCAACAATTTCCATGTTCTCAAAAGACTGAGAAATCACACGGCAATGACATTATCTCCTTTTGTAACATTCAGTTCATCTCAGTTTAATGGATCTATCCCTTTGTATTCAACAGAGTTGAAAATATGTCAATGAGGCTGGAGGAAATCAACGAAAGAGAAAATTTTATGAAAACTTCCCTACAGACTGTTGACCTTCGACTTTCTCAACTGGAAGAATTATCTAACAGAATGGTGAACGCTCTTGAAAATCTTGCGGGAATCGACAGGACTGATCTGATACAGACACGGTCCCGAGCTTCTTCTGAATGTGATGCAACTTATCTTCTGCGGCAAAGCAGTATCAACAGTTCTGATGGCTACAGTTTGTATCGATATCATTTTAATGGAGAAGAATTATTGTTTGAGGATACTTCTCTCTCCGTGTCCCCAGGGACAGGATTCAGGAAAAGAACCTGTTCCTTCCGTGTGAAGGAAGAGAAGGATGTGAAAATGCATCTAGTTCCAGAACATCAGAACGGCCTTCACCTTTCACCAAGCGCAAGCACACCAGCAGCAACAGATGGCAGTCACCTTGCAGTCGACAACTTAAGGAACACTTCAGAGCCAAAGTTAGGTCCCGATATCGGGACTGAAGATGATGAAAGACAGGCGGATTCTAAAAGAGAAGAAACTGTCTCCCCAAGTCTAAATCAGACAGATGTGATGCATGGGCAGAACAAACCAGACTTTCAAAACACTCAGCTGACAGTGGAAACAACAAACATAGAAGGCACTATTTCCTATCCACTGGAAGAAACCAAAATTACACGCTATTACCCTGATGAAACATTCAATGCCTGTAAAACAATGAAGTCCAGAAGCTTTGTGTATTCCCAGGGAAGAAAGCTGGTCACGGAGGCTAACAACTGGAACGCAGAGTACAGTTCTATCATGGACCAGCAATGGACGACGGAGTGGAACTACCAAGTTCAAAAGATCACACGCTCTCGCAGCACAGATATCCCTTATGTTGTGTCAGAAGCTGCAATGCAAGCCGAGCACAAAGAGTTTACAGATACGGAAGATGAAAACTGGGTTCCTGCAACAGTCCCTCAAATCCCTCGTTTATCCCTAGCTTTTATTGACAGAACTGGAAAGGAAAACTTGCTGTCTGTGAAAACAGATCAAACTTTGGGGTTCCCATCTCTAAGGTCAAAAAGTTTACATGGCCGTCCTAGGAATGTCAGATCCATGCAGGGCAAATTAGACAGACCAGGGCATGCCAGTAGTGTAAGTAACCTGGTGGTGGCGTCTGGAATTACAACAGAAGAAAAAACGGTTAAGCAAGAGAAAACATCCACAGAGACTGAATGCTGACCTGTTTTGTTTGACTTTTTTTTAACAATCAGAACCACAAATGGGTGCCAGCTCGGTCACCTAAACATCACATCGGTTTCTGAAAATGTTTTCCTTAAAAAAAATTTGGAAATTTAGACTTAATTTAAAATTTAATACACTAAACTTAGAGTAGTGTTTTGTTAGCATATGTTTGTAGGCTTAGTTTTTTTTAGGTGGGGTAGGACCAAATGAAAGTGACAGTACTCTAATCGAGATAAACTGGTTAATCAGTACACAAGATGATACAATCTCTTTATTCTTGAGGGCCACCAAATAGCCTGAGAAATGCCTTTGGGCATTTAAGTCACCATTAGGTTGCTTAAGAAGTAAGCAACTACAGTAAGAAAGAAGTTAAAGAGAAAGCAAACATGAAGAAAGGGAGGGGCAGGAGGAAGGAAAATAAAATTATGAAATGTGAGAAGTGGGAAGGAGCCATAAACATCATATTTTTTTTATGAGATCCTGTTTGTTTTATGTTTTAATGTTTTATTTTAAATTACACAATGAGAAAAAAGTACACGATTATATCAAACATCACACTTTAAAAGTTTTGAATGACCACAAGTTTTGTTAATGTATAAAAATAAAGTATCCAATATACATTTTCTTGTTGTCCTATAGTCCTCCATAGCAAACACAAATAATTATATCTCTGTTAATGGTTTGTGCAAAGACATAGCAAAAACCTAAGGGATATATATGTTCAAGAACCGCAGAGACCACTTGTGGCTGAGAACACCGGGTGTTTTGCTTTGACTTGAAGTTCAAACACCCACCAGAGTACTGGGACCCCATGCAAGGGGTCCAGAGGGGGCCACTGTCTAGGAACCCTTAAGGCCACTCACCACCAACACTCTTAAATATACAAAAAGGAACAGAAGGGGCAGAAAGGGGTCTACTCTGGGCAGAGCAGAGATTGGACTTAGACCCTGGGCCCTCACCATCTCCCAAGAGTACCCCAGTGTCTAAGTGTGTCTCAGGCACACACAGAGCGGATCAGTCTCCAGCCTGGAATTATTGCCAGTTGTCACTTCTGCTAAGTGCCTCATACCCAGAAAACCATTGGGTAAAGAATCTAGGAATTGGTGGTGGTAGGGTCGGGGGACGTGTCAGACAGAAATGGGAGATGATCACAAAACAGGTGACCAGCACTCCCCTTCTCATCTGGGCTGCAGATCTGTCACACTGTCCCAAACTGGCAAGGGAGGAGAGAGACAGGACAGAGACACAGATGCAGAAAGAGAGGCAGAGACAGAGAAATAGAGAGAGGGAGAGAGAGAGACTGTAGCCTGTTCCACAACAGTAGCTCGCCACAGTTATGCTAAAGGTAGTGATCAGAGATGATAATACCTAAATGTGTTGAATCTTTTTCCTCAAAATAAGACTAAGATTTTAATAGGCATTTTAGAATCCCTGAACTAGGCTGAATTTATCAAAAAGGACTCATACACCATTGCTTGGGGGGAGGAGGTTTTGAAATTTAAAAATGATAAAAATTATTTAATAAATTAAGCTATTATTTGTATATCATTACATTGAGACTATTGAATTGATCCTGCTGTGTGTGTTTATTTGACCCAATACTTAATCCATTACAATTTTACCTCATTTTTGTATCTTTCTTTTGAGTGTGAAAAATCTTTCAGCCTTTTGCCATATCCTAGCAAAAAGATTTCTCAGGATAAGCCAGGGAACCTATGACAACTCAACAGAGCTGGTCTGAAGAAGACAAAGCTTATCTTTGGAATTCTCCACCTCTCTGTTTGTTACACAGCCCCCTTTTCTGCTCTCTCCTCCTTGCTCCAGATGTGGCACCCACATCTCATTTCCTTAAGTCTCACTAAGATTTGTGACACCTATCTCCTGTCATGGTGTTGGCTGAAAGTGATTTCTGATGAAATATTCACCTTTTTTTGGCTATAGGATATGGCTCTGTTGCCCGGGCTAGAGTGCAGTGGCGTCATTGTGGCTCACTGCAACCTCAAACTTCTGGGCTGAGGTCATCCTCCCACCTCAGCTTCCCAAGTAGCTGGCACTACAGGCGTGCACCACCACGCCTGGCTAAGTTTTTAAAATTTTTTGATAGAGACAGGGTCTTGCTATGTTGCCTAGGAGTATGTTGCCCAGGCTGGCAACATACTCCTGGCCCAGCCTGGGCAATATAGCAAGACTCTGCTCAAACTCCTGGCCTCAAGCAATCCTCCTGCCTTGGCCTCCCAAAATGCTAGGATTACAAGTGTGAGCCACCTCGCCCAGCCTGATGCAATATTCTCCAAGGATTTTGTCTTACAGATCCAAATGAGTAAATTATAACGCTAGAATTTAGGAACCTGTCACTGGGTCAACTATTCTTGAAACCTTTCTCGCATACCTTAAGTCATACCACATAGCTGTTAGTACTTTACCAACTTAGTACAACTCAGATATTGAGGGTATTTTACATAGAGCACTGTGCCAGACTGCTTGTTATTACATTATTACATTATTAATTATTATATTATTCCTAATATCCTTACAATTTTGTCTAAATATGGACAACCAAATATTAGAAATATCAAATCTAACCAAATCTAAAAGTATCTAATATATTAAAAGGAGAAAAATGCATATGTTTAAATCATTTAATACAGAACTGTTTTTGTAAATAAATAAGAATTATATTTCTGTCCCAGGTAAAATATAATAAGAAGCCTTTTATTCTTATATCCCCCAAATTCTGACATTCTTATAAATGAGTTATAATATCATAATTGACATAAAGTAAGCTAGTTTTGGACTTTGAGCAGTGGGAATTAAGACTTGAACTATCAAAGGACTCATTATAAAGGGCTTTCTCCTTTAAGACTGTATGATTGCTTAAATTCTGAATATATATTAATATCTTGCATCACCATGATGTTCCTACCATCTTTCATAATTCAGGTTTCAAAATCTAAAAATTAGACTGTTAATGTTGTAATATAATTACTCCACATCAAAAATGCATTTCTGATATATATATATATATATGAAATAAAGATAAATGAAATCATCCTGTCTCCTACATAAAGAGACTTTTTAAAGAAATTTTCCCATCATAAAAGATACAGAAAACCACACGAAATAATTATATGACTTAAATAATTATTGTAAGATGAATATCCTTGTAACCACCACTCCGATTAATAGAATTTTCCAGTTAGCCCGGAAGTCTCTCTGTCCCCGAAAAGTAACTATCTTTTTATAGTAATCACTTCCTTGCTATTCCAGTTACTATCACTGTATTACAAATGGCTTAAAACACCCATTTGATTATTCTCATGGATTCTGTGGGTCAGGAATTCAGACAGGCACAGCAGTAACATCCCTGATTTGTAGTGTTTGCTGATTTCCATGGTATAAAAACTCCTACCACAGCCAATTTCGAGCTACCAGCGTGGCTTCACTGCATGTGGAAGCGGGAAGACATGCTAACAATTGGCTCTTGCAAGCCAGTACAGGCTTGCGACAGCACACCACTGTCTCTGCTCCATTGTGTCTGAGGCCCCAGCTGGAAAGACTCAGTGTCTGAAGGTGACTCGAAAGCTGGAGGCTAGAACCATGTAGAGACATCTTTACTCACATGTCTGAAAACCGATGCTGGGACCTCGGTCTCAGTACAGGACGTGCACTCATGGCCTCTCCACTGGTCTGGGCTTCCTCACAGCACAGCAGCCTCACAGTAACTGGATTTCTCACACAGTGGTTCAGGCCTCCAAAAGTAAATGTCCCAGTGAGCAAGAAAGAAATACCATTTTTTTTAAATGATCTAGCCTCAGAAATCTTGCAGAGTCACTCATTCCTATTGCATTCTATTGGTTACAAGTGAGTCACTATGGCCAGCTCAGATTCAAGAGTAGGGATCATATATAGGGGAATGTTTTAAAAATTTTCAGAAGCATTTTAAATCACTACGCTTGCATTTCATCGTAGTTTTATCACCTGAGTGTTCCTTAGCACTATACTTTAGCCTGATCCCTGCCCTTTTTTTTTTCATTCGAATGTCTTTAAACCTATTTTAATCTATTAATTATCCGCCCCACCCCCCCGGCTCTTTCTCTTCCTTACAATTTCTCTGTTCAAGAACATGGGTCATTTGTCTTGCAAAGTTTCCCACAGTCTTAATTTTACTTACTGAATACTCATAGGCAGTTTGACATATTCTACTATTTCTGCAGGTTGGCAGGAAGAGTCAGGCTTTCTCAGGCTTGGGTTCAATTCTTTGGCAAAGTTATGTAGGTGGTGTTGGTCCTTTCACTGTGAGGTACATCTGTCTACTTGTCTCTCTTTTCTGGATGTCAGCAGCTGTTGATGCTCAATGTCTGGATCCCTTCGTTCATAGGAGGCTGAAAATTGTAATACTCAAATTCTATTATTTCTTTTTCATTTATTAGTTGGAATACTTCATAAAGAGATGATTCCTTTCATCTACTAGTTAGTACACAGTGGTACGGTTCATGCTACACAGCAGGAATAATGATTGATTGATTTTTCCCATTTAGTTGCCAGTTTTCAAAATAATGAATTAGTTCTCTATCATTCTCCAAAAGATGGGGGCAGCTATCTGCAAGCCAGGAAGAAAGCCCTCAACAGAACTCTATCTTGCCTTGCCAGCACCTTGACCTTATGTTTCCCAGTCTCCAGAACAGTAAGAAATAAACTTCTATTCTTTAGTCCACCAGTTGGTAGTATTTTGCTATGGCAGCCTGAGCAGACTGTTTCTCCTTCAAGAAACAGATTTTTAAAATTACATAATAGTCATCTTAAAAGATCATATACTCAGGCAATGGCATAGTTTTGTAGACATTATATATAACCACTTCTAACCTCTTCCACTGCTACCGCCATCATCTTCTTTTATCTGGACTATTAAAATAGCCCCCCAGCTAGTCTCCCAGCTTCCACCATGCTACACCACTATAGTTGGAGTGATTATTTTAAAATGTAAATCAGATCATATCACACTCAGCTCAAAACATTTCAAAAGTGTCTCAACTTTTGGGGCCTATGTGATCTGACCTATTGTTCCCCTTTGACCTCCTCTCCCACTGGATTAGGCTACTTCAGGCCTCAAATGCATCACACAGGCTCTCATCTCAGGACCTTTGCACTGCTATTCCCTCTGCCAGAAATGCTCTTCCTACTGATTTCCACCTGGCTTGCTTCCTCACTCCCTTTTGTCTCTGCTCAAATGTCATCTAATCAGAAAAGTCTTCCCTGACTACATCCAACTCCCCATTGAAAAACAGAACCCTCATTCTCTCCCCATGTTTTATTTTTCTTCACAGCACTTGTTACCACCTGATATTTTATATATTGATTTTTTATATCTCTCTACCAAGAATGAAAATGCCAGGAAAGTGGAAACTTTGTCTTCTTAGTGTCCTGAATAGTGCTTGGCACAAAGTTAATACTTACCACAAATTCATTAGCTCACTGAATGAGTGCCTGAATGAAGATATAAGGTACGTAGCACCTAATAAGTATTCAAGAAATGTTAGCTCTTTTAGGAAAAAGGAAGTGATCTGTAGGGAATTCCACCATTCCCAATGCTACAAGAACCAATAATGGAAACGAAGGTGTAGTCAGAAAAATAGGTGAAGCAGGGCAAAACAGTGATGTTAGAGCCAAAAGAAGGGAGTGATCAACTACGCCAAACATACAAAGTAGTCAAGGAGATCAGGATCTGAGAAGAGGATATAAGACTAGTGTTATGGACTCAATTATGTCCCCCCAAAATGCTTATATTGAAACTCTAACCCCCTGGTGTGATACTTGGAGACAGGGATGTTAGGAGGTAATTAAGGTTAAATAAGGCCACAAGGGTGGCCCTAATCCAACCGGATTAGTGTCCTTACAAGAGACACCAGAGAGCTCATTATATACCCTCCACTACCATGTGAGGACAGTGAGAAGGCAGCCACCTGCAAGGCAGGCAGACAGCTCTCACCAGATCCCTATCTTGCCAGCCCCTTTATCTTGGACTTCCCAGCCTCCAGAACGGTGAAAAATAAATTTCTTTTGGTTAAGCAAGCCATCAGTCTGTGGTATTTTGTTATGGCAGCCTGAGCAGACTAATACAGCTAGATATCTGAAAAATATCATAAAATTTAGTGTTAAGCCAATAACGAATCTGGAAATCAGAGTTTTTCCACTTTTCAGTTGTATGGTCACATGTTAAGAGTTGTAGATCCTAAGAAAACCTTTACAGGAAAACCGAAATCACAGAGTAAGTCATTCAAATATAAAGAAAATGCCAATTATTGCTTTAAGAGTATTTGTAGAAAAAAAATCCATTGGATGGAGACTAATAGAATATACATAAAAATAAAAAATGTATGCATAACTATTTTTAACACCTATAATCCCATCGAATTAACATTTTAAAGTGCAATTATGGTCCTGGGAAAAATGGAATCATGTGTTACTCAAACAAGTTAACCTGAAAGATCAGTAGGGTTCTGAAGCCAGGATAAATTATTTTCAGAAAAAGAGCAACTTTTTGAATCTTTTCAAATTGTTAAATGTTCCCATGAACAACAGTTGTATGATTGTGATTGGTATGGCCAAATCGGAGCTTCCCAGTGACATTAATCATAAATGCTGGATTGGGGTTTTAATCTCCAAGTGCAAGAAGGACCTAGTCTGAACTGATAGATTCACCGAAATGTAACACCACTAGCTCCCTTCCACCAAAGGCTGCTCCAGTTTCAGAAATAGGTGAGAGTTCAGAAACGCCCTGAGCTTGATATACTGGAATTCGTCTGTTCTTTGCAATTAACGGGCAGATTTTTGGTTCCGTAGCCTATCGAAACTCTCTACACCGGTAGGGTCTTACTCCTGATGGGCTTTTGATCATTTATCTGTTCATTAGCATCTTTACCTGTGAGGATGAGCAACAAAGGAAGGCAACTTGCTCAAAATCTTTTTCCACATTAAAGTTTAATAAGGAGAGCAGAAATTAATGAACTAAATTGAGGAGTCTGCGTCGTCTGTCAGTGTCATCTGTCCCGTCCCCACAACACACACGTGTCTCAACATCCTTTGGAAACCACCGGTGCTCAATTGGTAGGAGGACATTCCTGCCTCAAACATTTGCGCAAAGACAACTGACCGGGTGATGGAAGAAAATTCTCCCCAAGTGTGGGAACTTTGGAGCGGGGTTTATGACAAGCGATACGGACCGCGCCGAACTTTTGAATCTGGTCACTGTTGGCTGCACCAGCCCACTTTTCCAGTGCCGGTTCCTCATACACTGGGCGCGGACAGTGTGACTGTCTGACTCCGGGACCCCAGAGTCACCTTCCCGCCCGCTCCGGGCTCTTCCCCGAGAACTTCAAAATAATGCTCGCCCAGGCGGGACGACTAAACCTGTGCATGTTTAAGTCAAGGGGCAGTCGCGGGGCAGTCGGTACTGAGAGATCCTGCGCCTGGGTCTCAGCCGCCGGGCCCCTGCGGGCCGCCGTAGGTCCCCGCGGGCCGCCGTGAGCCCTGCGGGCCGCCGTAGGAGCGCCGTCCCAAAGCCGCTCTCTCAAGATGGCTGCCCGGCTTCGCTTTCCGCGGCGCCCCAGCTGAGAGCCCGGCAGCGGGCGCTCGGCGCAACTTTTGTGTTCCGGTGCCTGCGCGGACTACTGACCGGGAGCGGCGAGCCGCTGGCCCTGCGCGCGCCGTCTCTCGGGGCGGGGCACCGGGCCCCTTCCGGGGATGGGCCCCGGCGCCCGCGTCGGCCCGGCTCTGCCCCGGCTCCTCCCCGCTCGGGCGGGCGCTCCGTCGTGTCCCCGCCCGTCAGTCCGCCCGGCCCCGCCGGCCGCAGACTGGGTCTGGGCGGCCGCACGAATAGCTCTAAGTCCAGAGGAGTCGGGAAGCGTCAGCGCTGCCGCTGGACCGCGACGGTACGGGGACGAAAAAGCAGTGGCACCATGTTCTCCCTTAAGCCGCCCAGACCCACCTTCAGGTCCTACCTCCTGCCGCCGCCTCAGGTAAACAACCCCCTCCTCGGGAGTACCCTCTCCTTGGCGCTTCCGGGGAGCCGCCAGGCCGCCACCCGGGAACAGGAGGACCCTGGGACGCTGCACCCGTCTGTGCCCCCAGTCGTGCAGTTGCTCGATCTCAGACGCTGGGAACGCGTCTTCTCTGGAGCCACCTCTAGCTCGGTGCAAACTTGTAAAACTCTGCCGCAGCCATTCTCTGCCCGAAGTCCTGTCGTCCCGCAGTTTTGCTGTGTGATGAGACCCAAGGGAGATTTGGAACTGCATTTATTTCGTTCGTAGCCCGGTGACGGTCCCCACTGTGACCGCCAGCATGATTGCAACGCTTGTGGGCATTTAGTAGAGGTTACCGATCTGTCATAAATGTGAACACCTGGAAGCGGTACAGCAGTTTTAATATTTATATTGTCAGACTCCCAAGTTGATAATGAGCAGATCTTAAAAAGAGCTCGTTTAAAATGTGAAACAGTTTAAATGGGGAATACTTCTGTCGCATGTGTCATCGCTTAGAAAACTTGTCTTGGTATCTTATTGGAGGGGGGTTGGGTTTTGATTTATTCTGTTAATGTATTTCAGACTGACGATAAGATCAATTCGGAACCGAAGATAAAAAAACTGGAGGCAGTCCTTTTGCCAGGTAAACATTAGTTAGTGTTATAACAGATACTGTAGTAATGTAATTTGGTCCAAGATTATTCTACTGACTAGTATTATGTGTTTAACTTTCTGTCTCTTTTTAAACTTTCTCCAGTTAAAAATCTAATGACCAAGAAGAGAAAAAAGAGTTGGTTAGAGAACTACAACAGCAACCAAAAATAATGATTAATTGGTGTTTATCCTTGACAGTTTAAAGCGTCATAGAAAACAATCAAGAATATCACTATCTCATTTTGTGTGTGTGTGTGTGTGTGTGTGTGTGTGTGTGTCATGAAATGTTCTTTTTGAATGGAAGTATGTCTTTACTTGCTTGGGTAGCAAAAGTACTCTTTGCCCTTCTTGTCTGTCTGCACTGTAATGCATTGATTAATAGTCAAATCATTTTAATGCATTTTGATAGTATGAAAAGCGACTTTTATCATGTCTGTGTCTTTATACCAATAACAAAGCTCAGTGAACTTTGAGTTACTTACTTGGCAGTTATTTTTTGAAGTTGTCAGCTGTATTTGCAATTTTGCTTGTTTCAGTTTAGAATAGAGTTTTCCAACAAAAAGAGGCACTACTGACATTTTGGGCAGGATAATTCTTTGTTGTGAGGGGCTGTAGCAGCTCCCTGGCCTCTAGCCATGAGATGCCAGTAGTCCCCCTATCCCCTGCATCAAGATGCAGCCTACTTGCCACAACCAAAATGCTTCCAGGTATTACCGAATCTTTCCTTTTTGTTTTTTTGTACCTCTGGGGGACAAAATTTCCTCCTGATTGAGAATCATTGCTTTAGAACAAAATTTACCTTAGCATCCTTAGAGACAGAGGTAGGGATTGGTGGTAGACAGGAGTTTAGTTTTAGAACGTACAAAATATTATTTGATTGGTATTTTGAATTGTAAAACAATTGTATAATAATTAGGAAAAGTCAGTTGTTTAATGTAATTTTGGGGGCCATATAGCCAGATACTTAGGAAAGCCTGTTTTAAACTTGAAATATAATCTAATAGCAGTTTGTATGGCTACTATCACGTTTAAAAATCTCAGAGACCTTACTTAAAGCCAAATCTAATAAAATAATTAGAACTTTGTATGTTGTAACTGAACAAATTTGAAAACTTTAAAATTTTAAATATTAAGTATGGACAAATATATTAAAAACATCAACCTTTGGTTCCATATGGTAGTCTTTTTTAAAAAGACTTTAAAAACTCTTTTTAAACTTTATTATGGGAATGAGTTATACATATTTTCCTTTGATTTTGTTAGTGCTGTTCACTCAGTGTGTACTAATTAATCCTTTGTACTTTTCCTTAGAGTGAACAATAGAATTACTAAGTAACCCTTGTTCCCTGTGTGCTCTGTTCTAGTCTTAGTCACCCCAGGCATTTAAAAGACAGCAAAGGGAAACAGTCAGTACTCATCTTGAATGAATGCCTGTGAGCTGTTGAACTTTGGCTTCCTTTGCTTTGAACAAGCATGGTTCTTAGGCTTTGATTCCCTCTTCCCGATACAATGATTTGACAGTAATAAACAACATGGTCTTAGTTACAAATGCTGGTACTTGATTTTTTAAAATTAGCTCTTAGGTTTAAGATATGCTTATAAAAAGTATTACTAAATATTGCTAAGCTTTTTCTTATTGTAGGGTTTTTTATAAAATTACTACAAACTTACCTTTCTACTGAATAGTCAGTTTTCTGGGGAGATTTTAAACCCATTTCCTGTGAACAGTTTACTTGTCCCAGAAATAGCAGCTAAGTCTGAATCTTTTGGTTGCCTGTTAAGGACTTCTCTGACTTCTTAATTTTTCTTGCATTGACTCCCAAGTCACAGCCAAAATCTGTACATGCATACATGGTGCCTCTGTCACCCAGTGTTCTGTTGCACCTGCCTTCTCTTACAGAACATTTAACCAATCCTGAATTACCATGTCTTCTGCCCTCGTTCTCGACCCCTTCTGTTTTTACCCTTTTACTCTGGCCTTCCCTTCCCACACTCTTCCCTGTTGTGTGTGTGGCTGCCCCATTATGGTCTCTGTGTCCATCTCTGACTACCACTAGAACCTCTGTTGCTCTTCTTTGGCCTGCAGCCTACTACTCTACTACAAAATCTGGAAGACAAATGGAAAATAACTAAAATATTGGTGATCTAAAGACCTAGGCTAGGATAGGGCTTTTACTAAGAGGGATTGAATAATATAGTTCTGACCTTCGTTACCATTAGGAATCAATAGAGAACATGGCCAAATCACCTGTGGCTTTATACAGGCACACGGAAGTAATTGTTCAGAGATATAATACTGCATGCTATGTTTTGGCATAATGCCTTGGGCCCAAGGATATCCTACTTCAGTTGCCTGAAGTTTGAACTTTTAATTCAATAAGCAGATGAAAATTAGAACACAAAATCAATTGTTTATTTGTGTGTAGTCACCATGTGCTCTGTTGGAACTTAACAAGGCTAAATTTAAAATGATCCTCATTTTTTATTAAGTAAAGAAAATAGAAGAAAATGACTAGTAATTTCATTTAGATTGTGGTTTATGTTAGTAATTTTCAACTTTCCTGGTTCACGAAACTCCTTGAGATGGAGATTTTACCTAATTCAGCTTAGTGGTCCTGATGTCTAGCATAGTGCCTCTAATGTGATGGTCACCGGGATGTTTACTGAGTGAATGACTCAATGAAAGAACCCCTCAGACCACTTGCTTAAACTGTTACTTTAGCCATGCACACATAGAAACAGACCAAATCCCAGATTTAAGAGTAAGAGGAAGAACTGTGTTATTTTATGCCAAGCATCTCAAGAGAATTATATTCATGCCTGGAATTGAAATACAGTATTCTGTCAAAGCAGTTAGCTTTTGCGTAGGCTTTCTCTTCATCTTCCCGTCATTATGTGAATCTTATTCTTTTAATGATTATATATGTGTAAAATCACTCCAATCCTTTTTGAAGATCATGTATGGATTTTAAAATGTGTGTATGTACATGTTTATGTCCCAGCATATATCCATTAAGAGCATGTGTCTTTTTTTGATAGCTGCTGGACTGATGGATTGGTTCAGTGAGCATTTCCTAGGTGCCAGGTGAAAGTCTTCGAAGTGTAGCGTGCCTACGGGTGAGCTCTAAAGCTGCCTTTTGACAAGGTACAAGATTGTGATCTGGATCAGTGGTTTCCAAATTCCAGCCAGGGCCTGGCATCAGATCTAGATGGAGTTTTTACCAGCCCTTGGTCAAAATGGGAAAACTAAGAAGCATGCAGCTTTCTTTCATAAAGTTAAATTTATTTCATTTAAAGGGTTGTCCTTTATTCTGAGATTATGTCCTTCTAACTTCTTTGGTGTAGATTTGTTCTTTTGTTAAATGATGATAATAGTAGCTGTGGCTTTAAAAAACACTTTTAAGTTAGCAAAATAAAAGGTTAAAAACCTTATTCGTTCCTTAAATTATTTTTGGTAGTATATTTAGTTTGAAATTTAAACTGGAAACCACTAAATGATATTATCATAATATTATAGATACAATTTAATGAGCACTCACACAGAGAACATCAATTATTTTGTCTGCCTAAGAGTCTTTCTACCATCTTCTGAAAAATGTATCTTCCCTCTTCTGGCAAATTGTTCTACCCCAATTCCACCCAGCCTTGGGTTCTAGTGTGGCCAACAGGGATAATAACTCACCCTAGACTGCAGGTGTGAGTACAGGTCTGCCTCTGGATATTTTTAGGTTAGTACTAAGGGAAATGATCGTTTTTAGTAATGCCAGTGACCATAGTTCCAGAAAACCTGTCCAAAAGAGTGAAGAACACCAAGGTGTTCAAACCCCTGGGGTTCATTTTCCTTGTAGTCCAGCTAACACAGAAGCTACAGAATTCTCCTTTTTGCTAAGCTAGTTCTGACGTGTTTCTGACTCTTTGAAGTAAGATCCTTAGCATAGTTTATAGGTTAATCCTCATAAAAGCCCTGTCTGATAGGGTTACCAGTTTATCTCCATTTGACAAATGTGAAAACTATAGTTTGCAGAATGTTGCACAGCTAGTAAGGGTAGAGCCAGATTCTGTGTCCGGCTCTCAAGCTATGCCTTTAACCACTGAGCAGCATAGCCCACCTGGCTCCACTGGTGACATTAGGGTACAGATTTATGCTTTGGAACTGTTGGGGAGCACATTGGATGTTAGCTTAGAGGGATTTCTCTAGTGAGGTAAAAAGAGTTCTGTCCTTGTCTTTGCCCTTTTCATAGCAGTGACAGATTTTGACCCAGCTTGAGGAGGAACTTTCAAGAATTTCAACTGCCAGAAAATGGAATGTCTTGGGAGGCAGTGAACTTCCTGTCACTGGCTGTGCAGAAGCAGAGGCTGGTGAAATGCCAGTGGCTTTGTGATGACGATGTGAGATCTGCAGTGAGTGGGGCCTGAAGGTCTTTGCTCTCTTCTAACCCCAGAGCATGGTCTTTTTTGGGAGAAGAGTTGAAATGCCAAGGCTAACAAATAATGAATTACTTTGTTCGACAGGTATTGAATGCATGCTCAATGCAACTTGGCAAAAGGATAAAAGCTGAAGATATGGGGTCCTGCTCTTAGACAATTTCAGTTCATTGAGGAAATACTTCAGTAAAGGAGAGCAGAGGTCGTGAAAGCTTAGAGGAAGGTCACCTAAACTAGATTTGGGGCAGGACAGGAGTGCCAGGAGAGGTCTTCTTGGGAAATGCTTGTGCTCTGAATCTTGAGCGCCTGCTAAGCCTGGGCCACTGTGCTAAGGCTGTCAGCTCAGTTCTTCCCCTCTTCCCATCTACAATGCTAACAGCACTTTCATTATTGAGATTAACTATTAGATTGATAATGAATGCACTGATTGTCAGAGTCTTTTGTAGTCAAATCAGAAAAGCATACCACCATGGGCCATCTGGAAAATGAAAATGGCCATTGTTGTATAGATGTCTTGTTTATTTATTACATATTCACTCTTTGGCCTGTTTATGTACTGTTCTTTTTTTGTGTGCCTCACCGTAAGTCTTATTTACTCAGTTGGATTTTGAATTCCTTAAACATAAAGACTTTGTCGTTTAGGTGTTTTATGTAATCTCTTTTTGTAGATAGGCTTTGTAGATGGTTATAGACTGATTTTGTGGTATTTTAATTCATGAATACATTGCTTTTGAAAGACCAAGGGACTTGTAGCGTGTCCTTGGAACTGTGAACAGTGTAACCAACTGTAGTATCTACATGTAAAGTATAAGCATTAGGTTTATACTTTTCCTGTAGAACCTTAAGGATGTTTGGAGCTGTGCATTCCTTAGGCTACTGCTGTAGTACCTTAGGCCAGCGTTTTGTTACTTACCTCCTAACTCCTTACCATCACTATCTTTACCTTGCCACTCCTGCTCAAAACTGTTAGTAAACCTCCATAAATAAAATCCTACTTAAATAAGATAAAATTCAAATTCCTTAAGCTCTGTAATTTGCTAACATTCCACCTTCCTAGCTTCGTTTTTCACTATTTCCCAATATTGGTATTTGCTTCAGTCAGGCTGATTCCTTGGTCTTTCCCAGATGTCTTATTCCTTATTTAGGCCTTTGTTCTTGTTGTTATTGCATGTTCTTTACTATCTCAGCCCTCTTCTTCCTTTAAGATTTCATTCTAGTCTCGATATCTGCACTGTGACCTTTTCCCCACCCTCCATTGTAGATGGTACTCACTGGATATGGTACTTGATTATACGCTTGTTTATATTGTGTGTGACCTATAGAATCAGACCCTGCTGGTACCAGTGACAGCATCAGCCATTTTGTGTTTATCTTCTACATAGTTTCAACTTTCCATGACTTTTAGGCCACTTTAATTCCTGAATTTTATCTAAAGCTAGGGAGACCAACTTGTCCCAGTTTGCCTAAGAGTGTCCTAGTTTTAGTGCTAAAAGCCCCACATCGCAGGGAAAGCCCTCCATCCTGGGCAAACTGGGACAGTCAGTCACCGTATTTTAAGCCACAGGTTAAATGATGCTTTGGGGCTATACACATTTATAGGTTAAATTAGCCACTGTGCGCAGTGAGACTTTGTCTTAATCTGTTTTCCAAGCTAAAATTTATGGAAAAGATTATTCATCAAACATGTATTGACTTTCTAAATCTGTAAGGTGTTGGGAGAGATAATACAACATGGTTTTTTGGTCCTCTGGGAGTTAAAAACTTCCCTGGCTATGCCATTTTGAGATTTATTAACTTTAATTATATTTCCTTTCTCGTTTATCTGTACAGGTGAAACAATCTTGAGAAAATAAACTTTGATAATTTCTTGATTTCCTTCCCGCGTTGTGGTAGAGACTCTTGGCCCATCATCTAATTTAGAAGGTTTTTCTGTGATGCTTTTTGCTTACCCCACACTGAAGTTAATTTCCTGCTTGCTTTATCATCCATGAGTCTTCCTGTGGCTGCCCACCAGTGGTGTGCTGGGGAGCGCTTGGTGGTGCAAATCGTCCCACCGCGGCTGATGGTGCTGAGCACAGAGCTGGCAGGAAGGAGCCTGGCGGGTTCTCAGAGGCAGGCCAGCCGCCTCTAACACACCATCCCTTCACTGCAGGAAAAGTGCTGGAGTACAGTCTCAGTGAAAACTTCCTGTCCCCTGGAGTTTTGAAGCTCTGATTATGAGTTTTCTCTTCAGAGTCACTAATTTAAAATGTAAACAAGAACAGTCTCCCTACTCTTCTTTTTACATCTCCTATCTAGGAAGTGGCCACTTTGTATTTTCCTTTGCTTCCCTGTCTATAAGCTAATTTTCCGCCCCACAGTGTTGTACATCAGTACATGACAATAGCTTATGACAGCTCCTCACCAGCATTCCCTTTTTTAAAGTTTTGAATAGGTAACTGCCATGTGAGCAGACAGCCATATGTGATCCACTTATTTTAAAGACTAGTTCTGGCCGGGCGCGGTGGCTCACGCTTGTAATCCTAGCTCTCTGGGAGGCCGAGGTGGGCGGATTGTTTGAGCTCAGGAGTTTGAGACCAGCCTGCACAAGAGCGAGACCCCATCTCTACTAAAATTAGAAAGAAACCAATTGGACAACTAAAAAAAATATATACAGAAAAAATTAGCCGGGCATGGTGGCGCATGCCTGTAGTCCCAGCTACTCGGGAGGCTGAGGCAGGAGAATCGCTTGAGCCCAGGAGTTTGAGGTTGCTGTGAGCTAGGATGATGCCACGGCACTCTAGCCCAGGCAAGAGAGTGAGACTCTGTCTCAAAAAAAAAAAAAAAAAAAGAAACAACTAGTTCTATGTGCACAAAACTTAGTGTCATTAAATAAAACTCAAGCCAGGTTAACTTGACACTATTTAATTATATGACTGTAGTATAATAGGAAGACCGAGTTGTAGCATATCCCCAGAAGTGCCCCCCTTTTCTTCTCCCCTCTATCCTTCCCTCCTGCTATTCTTTGCTCTTTGCCAGAGGCTCATTTCCGTTTTCTAAGAAAAAGCTGTGTGACACTTAATTTTCCTGAAAAGACCCTAGCCCAGAGAGCACCTATGTTACTTTTTTGTTGTCAATTTTGTGGGGGTTTTGTCCATTTTTTTTCTTTGGTAGTTTTATTTTGAAATAAATTTGGATTTACAGCGTTATTAATATATAAAAGAGAAGAGAGTTAATGCGAACTCTTCACTCAGCTTCTCTAATATTATTATAATATATAACCTTGGTAAATTTAGCTAAACTAAGAAATTAACAGCACTGTTAACTAATTTGTAAGTTTTATTTACATTTCCCTAGTTTTTCCACTGGCGTCTTTTATCTGTTTCAGGATCCCATTCAGTATACCACGTGGCAGTTAGTCATCATATCTCCTTAGTCTGTGACGGTTTCTCCATCTCTTCTTGTGTTTCAAGACCTTGACGCTTTCTTCCTATTGAATTAGATTTTCATTTCTCCTCAAATAATACCTATAAAAACACTTTAAACATAGAAATATATCTAATAAAATAGGAATAATTTTATAATTAGATTCTCTGTTTTGACAAAGCACCCCCTAGAAACTTCATCAAATTGACTTTTTAAAATTTAGACATAATTTCAGGCTTAGAGAAAAGTTGCAAATAATAGTAGGAAAAAAATCTGTATATACTCTTTACTCAGATTTCCAAGCAAAACTGTCATACTTTTAAAGAGTATTGTTCAGGTAGTGTTTTGTAATATGTCCCTTGGTTTGGGTGTGTTTGGTGTTTTCTTTTGATTAGGCAGAGGTAATGGATTTGGGGGGGAGACCACCACAGAGGTGGTAACCGTTGTCCTTGTATCGTTTGAGAAGGCACAGGACATCAGCATGATTGGTTACTGGTGATGTTAACCTCAGTCGCTCCCTGTTAAAGCGGTGTCTGTCAGATTTCTCCTCTGAAAAGTTACTATTTTTCGTTTTCCATACTCCCTGTTGGAAGCAGTCACTAAGTCCACACCCACATTGGAGGGATTGGCAATTAAACTCCACCTCCTGGAGGGAGGAGAGTCAAGAATTTGTGGACATATGTTTAAACTAGTACAGTAATTAGTAAATACTTGGGGGAAGATAGCTTTTTGCCTGTAAAATAACCTGTTTCTCCTTAAAGTTTTGCTCACGAATTTTAGCATTCGTCAGTGTGTATCGCTCACAGCAGTCATTCAGTCAGTCGTGGATATTTAGTCCATGGCAGGTTCTCGATCTTTACTGAGGTATTCTAACAGTGATTTTCTATTTTCTTATTCCTTATACGGTTATTGGTTGGAATTCTCCTGTAAGGAAGATTTGTCTCTTCTCCCCCATTTATTTTGTTATGTATTCATTCAGTCATCTGTTTACATTAACGTGGATTCACAGATACTCATTTTGTTCTTTACATCATAATCCAACATTATTGTTCCTTCTTTTGTTGTCTTGTACAGATTGTTCCAGCTTTGGCCATTGGGAGTTCTTTCATCTGTCCTTTTGAAATGCTCGCCCCGTCTATTCCCACTTCCTTATTTTCTGGCATTCTGGCGCTACCAGAGACTCCCTACTCATCCTATTTTCCTTGCCCCAGCCTTCGAATTAGCCATTTCTATAGGGAAATTTGGTTCCTTTTATTGGCGAATGGTATTTAAAAACCTAGATCTGGGTGTGAGTGTACATATTGTTGCTAGAATGCCTCTGCTTTTAGGCCTTTCAGGGGGCAGAGCTGGAAAACATACACATGTATACTAACCCATTTGTATACACATCTCTTTGTAACTATATCTTTCACTGTAGACAGAAGGCAAACATGAGTTCATACTGCTATCTCAGACTCTAATCTAGCCTTGCAGGGTTCATTCACAGATTTGTGCTTTTGCTTTTGATGATGGAGTACAAGTGGTACAGCAGTTCGATCTGGTTTCCATGTTACTTTCTGCTAAGTGCTGTAGCTCCTTGGTGAGAAAGGAGTCTTGACTTGACTCCAATAGACACATTCCAGCAGGAAGTTTGTCCTCATCACTCCTCTCAGTGTCCTTCAAAGCTCCTTGAGATGGCTCCGACGTTGCAGTTTGAAAGCACTTCAGTTTGAAAGGTGCTTCACTTCTCACCTTTTACACAGGAAGTGCCTCATTGCATCTTCTAAGCTTTGTTTCACATAATTTTAAGAGTTGTCACTTAAGTAACCATCCCTGACACAGGGATCAACAAACCTTTTCTATAAAGTACCAAATGGTAAATATTTTAGGTTTTATGGACCATAAGGTCTCTGTCAAGTACACAGCTCTACCTTTGTCCTCTGAAAGCAGCCATAAATAGTACACAAACAGTCCCACCAGCAATGTATGAGTGTTCCTACCTCTCCGCATCCACGCCAACATTTGTTGTTTTGGGTCTTTTTGATAAAGGCCATTGTTCGCATATTAGGATAACATTCCCAAGTATATTTCCCATTTATTTATCAGAATAACAGTTGTGTGAAGATGGAGAAGGTGATGCTAAAGACACATAAGAGAGCTTTAGCTGGGAGAGTGGTATAAATTGTCTAGGAAAAAAAAATCATTGCTTGCTTTTTTACTTTTATCTGGAGTAAGAGTTTTAAAGAAAGCTATAACCCAAATGTATTGTGAATGGATTTTTATAGAGATTAAATAATGACGAGTTTTAGTAGCCAGGCCGAAATTCAGAAACAATATGAATACTTGATTCAGCTTTAGCAGATTTAAAAAAAATACACTTACGGAAGCAACAGTAACAAAGTGCCCCAATCCGAGCAGAAGCTCCTGTTGGTCGTGTGTTTGGGAAAACTGGGACATTTCATGCTATAATCTCAGCTAATTATGACCCAACCCTGTACACTTACAGCTAATAATTAACATGTAAGTTCAGCATGTAATCAACTATAAATTCTCACTCTTCAATAATCAACAGTCTCTCCTTTTCTGGTAAGAGAATGACCATTGATGACCAGGAATCATAAACTAATTTATTCAAGTAGAAGGACTGTTTATCAAATTAAGATCATAGTTCAGACGTTAAAGAGCGGGTCTGAGATTCTATACAAGCTGATGTGAAAAAATAATGTATGAATGTTTTCTTTCTCTCCAGTTATGCATTTAATTACTGACTAATCCCTGACAAGTACAATTGTGAGGTAGCAACACTGTCTAAGAATCTAAACTGGTATCCTTTTGCCTAGCAAATCAGATCAGATTAATCGATTTGGCTTTGCAGGTCACATGTACTCTGGCTCCAACCTGTCCACCCACCTGTATTTCCTTTGACTTCTTTCAACACTTTTCAGTCACTGGCTCTTCTCAGGTTTTCTCATACTGTGGTGGTATTATTTATGCTGGGTCTGTATTAGCTTGGAATATCCTCCTTCTTCCTATTCAAAATTTATCCACTCTTCAAAACTAACCTCAGTTGCTATCCAATCCAAAAGCCTTCTTCATTTGCATCAGCACTTATTCAATATTATTTATTATTCATTTATTCTTGTATTCACAGCCACTCAATAAATATTTATTGAATAACTTCTATGTAACAGGTGCTATCCTTTCCTAAATATGAATTATTGTTGCATGTAGAGTCATAACCAAGTAGTATACTGAGTTTGTAGTTTAATGTTTATTTTGTCTCTCCTATAAAATTGAGCCCGCAGTGGCAGTGATTATGACATTTTCTTTTTTTTTAAGAGAGGTCATTAAATAATGTAAGACAAGACCAGGCAGGGAGTTATAAGGCTTGCTTTGTGTCTTTTCTTGGCTACTACTTAGTCATGGAATAAATCAAACCAATGGACATTTTTTTTTTAAGATTCTGTCATGTACATTGCAATGTTAGACACTATAGGAGAAACACAGATAAATCATTTTATGGAGTCAATAATCTAGTAATAGAAGAGAAATGCTCTACCTAGGATCTTGAGACTCAGAGAACTCAGTGTTTTAGCTTTAGAGAATTTTATCTAAAGTTTAGATATGTACTCATGTACATTTTTCTGAGAAGAGAATTCATAGCTTTTAGATGTTAAGGATGTTGTTGATAATTTTTTAAAAAGGCTGAAAAGCTCATGATCTCAGTATGTATAAAACAAGTCCACAACTAAAGGACAAGAATCGTAGAAGAGCAACAATATCCTAAGCTGGGTTTAGGAAAAGGTAAAATGATATCTAACTGTAGTTGTTTAAGGCTTCCTGAAAGAGATGACTCTTGCAATTGATGTCAGGCATCTTTTGGCCTCAGCTACCTCACGGAAAAACAGAGTAGATTATAAGATCTCTGCTTTTATTTTCCAGTTCTAAATTTATTTCTTGATTCAATCACCAGATGCCCATCAAAATGCCAGTCATATCATAGGTACTCAGAAAACATCTGTTAATTAGCAAATCCTGAAATGAAGCTTTAAAAATTTGTTTCCTCAAATATGTCTTTTGAGTTGAAATTTTAGAATATTTTCGCATTAGCTTCCTAATGTTCTATGAATGGAAAGAAGATTTATCAAATGTCTATATACCATTGCTCATAATCTTTTACTTGGCAGATCAAAATATTGAATTCATCATTTCTCTTTTATTCCTTCATGGTATTTTTAAATATCTTTGTATTTGTTACTCTTGCTATTATAGCCATTTGGGTCTCCTCATTAGTCTTTATGCTTTGTAGGGGCAGGAATTCTCTTAAACCTGCTTGATATCATTTAGAACCTAGCACATTCCCTTAATCAAAAAGGGGCTTAGCAAATTGAATGACAAATGAAAGGCAGCCTGTCAAAGTGCATCAAAATAATCAATGAATTGCTTATTTCAATGTAGCACAGAAGTGAAAGAGCACGGGCTCGGGCATGAGACTGCATGTTCACATCCTCACATTGCCTTGTTCCATATAAGCCACCTTTGACAAATTCCTTAAATTTGTCATTCTCAGCTTTGTCCTTTGTAAAGTGGGGTAATGACGTGTCTACCTTGTAGGGTTACTGTGAGGATTAAAGTAGTTAAATGCTTGGCGGGGTGCCTGGCACATCATAAACAAGAGAGAATCCAGGTTTGTGGAGCCTCAAACTTTTACGGGGTCTGGATCCCCTTTAAGAAAAAGAATTCCA
>CAUYSK010033616.1:0-18681 GCA_963575035.1 Avahi laniger | reverse complement strand
ATAGGAGAGAGGGTCATGAGCGGATGTGTGGGTTGGGGGTAGCAGAGCATGGAGGACCTGGGAGGCTGCAGTAGGACTTGGGCTTTTGCTCAGTGTGAGAATGGAAGCACTGGGAAGTTTTGTTTTTTTTTTTTTTTTTTTTTGAGACAGAGTCTCACTTTGTTGCCCTGGTTAGAGTGAGTACCATGGCGTCAGCCTAGCTCACAGCAACCTCAGACTCCTGGGCTCAAGTGATCCTACTGCCTCAGCCTCCTGAGTAGCTGGGACTACAGGCATGTGCCACCATGCCCTGCTAATTTTTTGTATATATTTTTAGCTGTCCAATTAATTTCTTTCTATTTTTGGTAGAGACGGGGTCTCGCTCTTGCTCAGGCTGGTCTCGAACTCCTGAGCTCAAACAATCCGCCCTCCTCGGCCTCCCAGAGTGCTAGGATTACAGGCGTGAGCCACCGCGCCCAGCCGCACTGGGAAGTTTTGAGCAGAGAAGTAACATGATCTGATTTATATTCCAAGTGGGCCACTCTGGGTACTGACATGAGAATATGAGAGACAAAGATAGAACAGGGAGACCAGTAGAAGACTTGCAATAATTCAGGCAAGTCTTCTGCTGGTGAGGATGGGTCAGGGTGGTGGTAGTGGAGGTGGAGAGAAGAGATCAAATTTGAGATATATTTTGAAGGCTGAGCTGACATGAATTCCTATTGGATTGAATATAAGGTATAAGAGGGATGTCAAGGATGACTTCAGGATTTTGGCCTGAGCGATGGGAGGATGGAGTTACTGTTTACTTAGATAGGAGGAGCAGGTTTGTGTGTCTGTCTGTCTAGTTGGTGTGGTGGTGGGTTGAGTGATTGGTTTCAGATCTGTTAAGGTTGAGATGCCTATTAGCAATCTAAGTTGAAAGTATCAAGTGAGCATTTGAACATATGATTCTGATGCTTTAAGAGAGAAGTTTAGTTGGAGATATTAAGCAATGTTATTTCTGCTAAATTATGGCAAAATACCAAAATTTGAAATGTGCTCTTTATTAATTTATAAACTCAGTCTTTATACTCCTAGAATTTGAACATTGAGGGTTCCTCAAAATGTACACTAACAATGGCATTATGAAACACATCTTTCGGAGATAGATTTTCTGGATAAGATAATAAAAGAAGTAAAAATATTCAGTGACTCTTTTTAAAAGTTATTCATTATGAGAGGCCATCTGTCAGTTTTGTGTGTGTGTGGGGGAGGGGAGGGAGGGAGAGATAACTTAAAGGTGGAGGCCACTCCATGGTGAAAAAAGGCCATTCACCATGAATGACCATGTGGCTCTTGCCCAAGTGTAGAGAGCAATTTGGAGCCATGTAAAACAAGCTTATAAGGTTATACAGCTAAGTCAATGAACTGAAATAAAAATTGAAAATCTTTTTGGTTTATTTTCTTAACAGTATTCGTAATGCCTCGATTGTTGCTTGACACATAATAGGAACACAACAAATATTTATTGAATATCCCAGCTACTCAGGAGGCTGAGGCAGAAGGATTGCTTGAGCCCAGGAGTCTGAGGTTGCTGTGAGCTAGGCTGACGCCACGGCACTCTAGCCTGGGCAACACAGTGAGACTCTCTCTCAAAAAAAAAAGAAAAAAAAGAAAGAGTAATATGAAAGGACCTACATGATGCAATTCAGTAGGCAAAAATTTCAATGAGGCTCTTGTAGATTTCTACTTATGAGCTGTATCTGGTCTAGGAACAATTCCCATTTTCCTGTTGGATGCAATAACTATTTTCTAATAAAGGTGAAATTATGTATTCTACTTTAGCATTCTTCTTTATATAATATTTTAGGTTTGGTTGACCTTGGCAGATCATTATTTGCACAGTATAGCCATTGACTGGGACAAAACTATGCGCTTCACTTTCAATGAAAGGAGTAATCCTGATGATGACTCGATGGGAATTCAGATAGTCAAGGTAATGCCCCTGAGCTTGGCCTGTCATCCTCAACTAGAAGAAAGACTCTAAGAGCCACATGTTTTTTGGACAGAGGATCAAATGATCTCTATGTTATGGTCTGAATATCTGTGTATTTTATGCTTTGTCATTTCATTAGTTAATAGCTTTTTTATGGGGAGCCTTCACTCTTCATAAATTTAAATGTTGCCAGTAAGAAGAAAATGTTAGTGAATGAGCTTCCATTCATATTCATTTTATTTGCCTTCCTCACAGGATAGGCGATTGAAATTCCTTTTTTTCTTTCTTTAGCATGGGTCAGTGCTGCCAACTGGATTTTTACATAAAAGTCACTGATTGAGAAATTTAAAGTTAAGTATATTTCATATTAGAATCATTTGGCTCTTATTAGGGTCTTTGATGGTTTCTTAACTGTCAGTTTATAAAGATAGTTATGTTGACTGGCGGGTCTACTTTTAAAGGAGACCAAGTGGTTGAAGATTCAAGCCAGCTGTGCAGGTAGCCGTGATTTGCCTATGGGATTATTACAGTTGATTAGAGCCTGGTGCTAGAAACCAAGGATGCTGATTCCAGTTGATCCAAGTATTATCCTCTTACATAAGGCTCTAGCACATGTTTTTGTATTTCATATGGGTACATTACAGTGTGATGCTAAGCTGGCGTTTTAAAAGGAAAGTTGTTTCATCCAAATTTTGGCCACCACGAGATGGCTAATGTTTTGGCATATTTGAAGATACTTTTTTAGGAAGGAAGTACTAACTAAAATGAGCTACTTTTTGATCTAACTTGGTCTGTTTCAGATAAATGCTAAAAAAAATTATGGAATTTTACATTGCATACTAAAAAACATTACATTATCCACACTTCAGCTGTTTATTTGAAATTTCAGAATGTTTCACAGATGAAGTATCTCATATTTGAAATATTTTCTTTCTGTTTAACTTGTGAATGAATGCAGTGCACATTTTGTAACAATCATGTTATTAAGAGGATCTTTCATTTTCTTACTGAAGTGAATGGTATGTCAGTAAAATGACTTCAGCTCCTGAAAATTGTAATCTCTGCATGGTAATTAAATTGTAGATATTGCTCTCATTAAATACTAAAGCACAGCAAATGTTTCTGGCCTTCTTACACAAATTCATGAAATAATTTGGATAGAATGATTTTTTTGCCTTTCTAAAATACAGATCGCATATTTTGCTATTTTGGTTTTATTCCTTAGTATTATTTAGAGTTTTGATAGCTAAATATACCATTTTTTGTGAAAGGAATAATGTTAACATCAATACGTGTGTTGCGATGACTCTTGTATCTGAGGAATATTATAAAAGCTGTCAATCTGTATGAAATTATGTGATTTTTACTGATTCTGAGTCAGTTTTTATGTCAATTCTGGAAACACTTTAAGTAGCAAATTTGCCTACCTGAAATTCCCCTTGCAAATCTCTCTTAGCATATTTGAAAACATTAGGAACTGGAAAACTAAAAAAGTGCTTTGACTCATGTGTATAAGGTGCATATACAGTTTTAAAAACTAAAATCCATGTTGATAATACGTTGACTCTATTGTGAGGCAAAAAAAAATAACTAGAGAGTATTAAGAGTTTTTTTTTTTAAATACTGTTTCCCTTCCATTTTAGGACCTTCACCGCACAGGCTGTAGTTCCTACTGTGGCCAGGAGGCTGAGCAGGACAGGGTTGTGTTGAAGCGGGTGCTGCTGGCCTATGCCCGATGGAACAAAAACGTTGGGTACTGTCAGGGCTTTAACATCTTGGCGGCACTAATTCTGGAAGTGATGGAAGGCAATGAAGGGGATGCCCTGAAAGTAAGTATCAGGCTTGACAAAGGCAACTGACATTCTCCTGAGAGTGAGAAACTGGAGCTATAATTCCTCTTCCTTGATGCCTCACCCTTTTCCTTGGTGTTTGCCATGCCTTTTTAATTACCTCTGATAGTATTTCCCCCAGGTTAGAGCCGTGTCGAATGACAGACTGCGATGGTCTGCCAATGGTGAGGAGAATGATTATGTGTGTAGTCTCCTTTATAAGACATCATATTTTTAAAGCAAGTTAAATATTAATTGCATTAATCATCCATTGCTGGGTAACAAATTAGGTGCTTAAAACAGCAAACATGTATTACCTTCACAGTTTCTTTGAGTCAGAAATCTAGACGTCGCTTAGTTGGCGTAAGGTCCCTGAGGTGTCCAAACTGTTGGCTGGGGTAGTGGTCTCACCTGAAGGCTCAATTGGTGGGGGAAGCATTTGCTTCCAAATTTGTTCACATGGTTGTTGGCAAGATTTAATTACTCCCAGGCTGTTGGATTGAGGCACTCAGTTCCTTTCTGGCTGTTGGCTGGAGGCTTCTTTTAATTTCTTGCCATGTGGGTCCCTTCATCTCACAACTTGGTGGCTGGCATCCCTCACTGAGCAAGAGAGTGAAAGAGAGCAAGCAAAGCAGAAGAGTTTACGTTGCAGATTTGTAGCTGAATATCAGAAGTGACATCCCATCATTTCTCCACATTTGTTAGAAGCCAGTCACCAGGTCCAGCACATAGACAAGAGGAAGGGCTTATACAAAAATGTGACTACAGGAGGTAGGTATCATGTTAGAAGCTGCCTGCCACACCAGTTATGCTTAATTCTGATTGAGTTGTATTATTAGGTTGCTTTACTCTTACACATTTGGAGCAAGATAAGGAGGAGTTGGGCTGAGAGTGAGTGTCTGTGGAAGGTGTTTGCATGGAGAAATGTTATGGAACTGAATTATATTATTATCTGTTAATCTCTGAAGCCTAGGACTTTTATTAGTTAAAGAAAAAATGCTGGAAACACTTTGAGATGGGACATAGCAATTTAAGCTTGTTGGTCTGAATGTGAGTCAGTGAGTCACCAGAAATAGTCTTCATGAGAAATAAAACATTTTAAATGTGGAGGTTGGCCGGTGCCGCCTTTGCTGAGGGCAATGTGGGGTTGCTGATTCATATTTGAACCTTTAAACCACTGTTGATTGCAGTGCTTTGTGATGTATGAGATAGATACTTAATCTGTGTATTCAAGACCCCTCCCCCTGTGTTTGGCTATGGTGAATACCTTATTGATATTCTCAATCACTGAGTAATGTGATAAGGAAAAATAAACAAATGTCCCTCTTGGTTTTATACACATGATGGTGGACTTAATTATAAATCCAGCCTGCCATGATGCAAAGCAATATTCACCCTCTCACTTTTTCCATTCGTGTATTTAAGGAAACAGCTTTGATGCTACTTGTTCATCAAATAGGCAGAGGCAGAAGAGGAGCAGGCAGTGACAAATACATGACTTTCAGATATTTTTTATTAAGAAGCAATTTTTTTTTTACTCAGTCTATCAGTTTTCACCAGTTTTTTTTTCCAGATGTAATTTGTGTGACTATAAAACGGGAATTGTTCTGTTATACAGAATAAGTGGTTCAGATTAGGGAGTGGGATGGAGAAATTTGGGGAAGGGCATGCACATGCCAATCAGATCACGAAAAAGCTCAGTGATACTTAAGAAACTAAAAACTCACATAAAAAGATGGATTAAGTAAAGCTGAGGAACTGAATATTTATATTTCTGCCCCCAAGATAATGAGCTCCATGCAATGAGATGACATCGTCATCATTTAGGAATGTGTAGATCTTGTGATTAGACATTTAATATGCAGAAGAAACACTCGAATGCCGAGAAAAATATTGAATGTCAGTGTTTTTCCAGCAGCTGTTTTGGCCTCTGCAAGTTGTAATTACTGGGGAAATATATAGTTTATTAGAAATAGGTGAAACATTTTTCCTGCTTTAGAGCACTTCCTGTTTTTTCTTAGTAACTGTTTTATTTTTAACTATTGGTTAAAAATTCAAAGTTCTTCCATTATTTATCTTACTCTTTTTTTTTAGGATCTAAGATTTGGCGTTTGAAATACAGTGGTGGGTGGAGTGAGTGAGTAGGCTCTATGTCTTCATGGCAGACTTGGAGATGCCTTTAGATAGAGAATTTCATTATGTCATGAGCATTACTATGATAATTGAGGAAATATTTTTTGTATTTCTTGTTTTCATATAATTTAGAGGGATCATAATTTCTTAGTAAAAATTAAGTATTGGCCAGGCACCATGGCTCACACCTATAATCCTAGCACTTTGGGAGGCCAAGATGGGAGGATTGCTTGAAACTAGGAGTTCAAGACCATCCTGAGCAACATAACAAGACCCTATCTCTACGATAAAAATCCAAAAATTAGCCAGGTGTGGTGGCATGTCTCTGTAGTCCCAGCTACTCAGGAGGCTGAGGTGGGAGGATCGCTTGAACCCAGGAGTTCGAGGCTGCAATGAGCTATGATGATTCTTCTGCACTCCAGCCTAGTAGAAAGAGAGAGATCCTGTCTCTAAAAAATAAATAAATTAATAAAAGAAATGAAATATCTTTCTCGGTACTACATATCGTATCCTTAGATGAAAAGTATAGTAATTGACAGCTTAGCATCTTGAAATTTGCCTTCGTGATCCTGAAAACCCCTCTTTGGATCTGTAGAGGGCTACGTCCGTGCCAGGGGACCCTACCCTGCTAAGAATCTGCCCTTCCCCTCAGCTTCCGCCTCCTAGAACCTCCTCCTTCCACTCAGACTGAATATATGCCTTTTCTTGTGATTGAGCTCCTGTTTCCAAGGTGATGATACATTTACCTGGTAAATTTTATCCTAACCTAAGGCTAAGACACTCTGGGCCTGGCCACCCTGTACCAAAGGGTAAGGGACTTCTCGAGAGAATGCCCCCCACCCTTAATGACTTATTCGAAACCGTGATCCTCAACAGTAGAAATCATACGCTGGGGATGAGGGGAAAACGGGCCCTTGGCAGAGCTGCGAGATTTCTTTTGCAGGGAAGTAGTTTTGCACTATCCTGAAAACGAAAATGTGAGATTGCTACTTCTCTCCCAATGAAGAGCCAGCCAGCTATGTATATAGAGCCAGCCCTGATCTCGTTCTTATTTGTGTTTTTCTGGTGCTTTGGGGAATGTGCTGGCCTCTTAGGGAGTGGGGCACATATAGAATATGTGCAAGCTGATAGGGGAGGGACCAGGAATTGACGTATAGAACACGTGTGTATGTTGCTGGGTCATTCTAGTGGTTCTTGATGTTTTAGGAAAGATAATACAAATAGAAAAATAAAAACAGTAATTTGAAGAACTTGTATAACAATCTTATGAAAGAAATGCAGATTTTAAAAAGTACCGTTTGTTCAAACAAAACCTAACTGCCTTCTCCCAAGAGAGGAGAGTAGACAGAAAGCCAACATCAGTTGCTCTAATAGCCCGGGTTGGTGGTAAGTGAATCTCGAGACCCGCTTCAGTGGGGATGTTTTAGGATAGGCCAGCTCTTGGTTTTCGTATCGAGGTTGTAAAACTGTGCTGACGATATTGAGCCAATACTGAGCTTTCTGCCGGCTGCTGCCGAAGCTTGTGCTTTGTCATTTCTCAGAATGAGGCTGAGGTTGTAAATCACAGCTACTTATGGGGTGAACTCAGGTCTAGCAGCCTATCTAGAAATTTCAGATAGCAGCAGACGTGGGGTCTGAGTAACTTGGATAATTATGCCTCCCGCTCCTTACCCAGCGGGTAGGTGAGCCTTGAAAATCTGGAACATTTGGTACGGATACGTTTAAAGGACAGTGTGCCTTGGCTGACTGCATTTTATCTGAAAGTATTATTTCTATTTGGGACATGTCAGGATCCTTGTTTTTACAAAGCAGTCTTGTTCTTTATCTTTTTCTTCAGATTATGATTTACCTTATTGATAAAGTACTTCCTGAAAGCTATTTTGTCAATAATCTCCGGGCATTGTCTGTGGATATGGCTGTCTTCAGAGACCTGTTGAGAATGAAGCTCCCTGAATTATCTCAGCACCTGGATACTCTTCAGAGAACTGCAAACAAAGAGAGTGGAGGTAGTGATGATTCAATGCTATTAAACCTTTGAAACGTTTGACTTCTTTGATCCCACAGTACATATGAGCCTGAACTTCGAATGGAAATAAATGTTTCCAGGTATTTCTGTGGGTAAGAGTTTGGTACAATGAAATCATTAAATTTCTAGAGAGAACAAAACCCAAACTGAAAAAACATAGGGTGGACCTGTGGCCTTGGGGCCACATGTGATCTTCTGGATCCTTGAATGCAGCCTTTTGACCAAATCCAAATTTTCCAGAACAAATCCCTTTATTAAAAGGATTTGTTCCGTGAGGTTTGGATTTGGTCAAGGGGCCACACTTGGGGATCTGGAGAGCCACATGTGGCCCCAAGGGTGCAGGTTCCCCATATATTGTACTGTAAATGGAGAATGATGTACGTGTCTTACCACCTAAACTACTCTAAGCTGGCACCAAACCTATAGGTGTTTAAAACTGAGGTCCGGGTACAATTTAGCACAGCTGTGGGTTTGCCTGAACCACTGAGGTTATGGAATAGAAGCTCTGAGAGTTGCTGCTGTCTAGTGGGCTTTGTCAAGCTTTTGGAAGTACCTGAGCTAGTGACTGTAATTATATCCACTGTTTGCATTTTCCTGGCTGTGCTCAGAATACCAGAAAGAATAATCAGAAGTTTGTTGAATTTCCTGTAAATGGGGTGGCCAATTCCTCGTTGTAGCCCATGCATTTGTAGTCTAGTCTGACCCACAGATTTCAATCTGGGAAAATATTAAAGAATTTTGAAGATCTGGTCTGTGATTAAAATACACTGGAAATTTTGATGATACCTTGAATGTCTCTAAGCATTTCTTTCTAAGCCATTTAAATAATCTAATTTGTACAGTATAAGTATGCACCTGTGTGCATTTCATAAAGGCTTTCAGGTAGACCAACCTTGCTTGTCCCGTAGTAAGACACACTTTACTGAGCTACATATTTTTACCCAGGTGCCTTGCCCTTGGCTATGAGGAACGACTTCAGATTCTAGTCTCTGAACAAAGATACTTCCTTTGTTCATAGGTAAGGAGGAAGAAAATGAATGCAGGAAAACAGATCTCTTTTTGCTAATGCTTAGGTAATTGTACCTACTGCCTGTAATTTGAAGTCAGTTTAAATATCTAAATTTTTACATTTTATTAAAATGCATACTTATCACAGGAAGTGAGAGGGAGTGCTATGTTTTCAGTTAATTCAGAAATTTCAAAATGGGCTGGATGCCAGATCTTTAAAACCATGTATAATTTAGTTCAAAATATTTTTTAAATTTAATGTTTAATCTCTAAATATTTTGGGGTTTTCCAGCTATCTTTCTCTTAGTGATTTGTAGTTTAATTCCATTATGGTCTGATAACTATTATAGTTTAAGAAGTAGATAATTTATAATAAGCAATTTTATTCTTAGCAGCATTTCAATAAAAGTGGGCTTTATGAAATTTTAAAAATCAGATAGCTTTTGCTTTTGAGAGGCTAAAATTTTTTTCTTTCTTTTTTTTTTATTTTTTGATGTTTTATTTGAAGCCAGTTAGCTAAATAAATTATTCTCTCATATTCAGTTTTATAAATAAATTAAAAAAATTTTTTTTTCTTCTGTTTTTGGTGAGGAAAATTTGCTCCTTAATTTTCAGACCCCTACAATAGGCAGAGCCAAAGTAAGTTTTAGGATAAGATTTCTGAAGTATTGTAAAGAATTTGCGAAGTTCGTATTATTGATATTTTTATTAAATACACCTATGTTTTTCTGGAAACATGGAAGGAACTAGGAGGAAAGAATGAGATATGAAGAAATCAGTCGGGCAATATAACATATTTGGATGGACGTGGAAGACTAAAAGAAGACATTTGTGTATCTCGCATATCAGAATTTAGTGTGTTTGTTTTATTTCAGGTGGATATGAGCCCCCACTCACGAATGTCTTCACGATGCAGTGGTTTCTGACTCTCTTTGCCACGTGCCTCCCTAATCATACAGTTTTAAAGATCTGGGATTCAGTCTTCTTCGAAGGTTCAGAAATCATCCTAAGGGTGTCGCTGGCTATCTGGGCAAAGTTGGGAGAGTAAGTAGTTTTCCCGCTTCTGCTCTGTTGTGTGGCGTCGGGGCCTTAAGCAATTTTTGTGTTTTCATGTGTAAAGCATCAATATTTAAGTGTGAGGAAAAGAGAAAGTTGTGAATTTCTTCAATTGCTTTAGCCTCCCAAAATCTCAGCTGGCGTATTCTTGGCAGGTGGAATCTATTTGAGAGAAGGGGACAGGCTTTCTCAGGCCTGAGTTTCTTCCCCCCCCTCCTCAGTGCTTGTGTCCTGACTGTTTCGCTCTTCATCAGCATCTCTCTGGACACTACTTGGGAAGAGGGAGAGGAACTAAGGTGGAAGAGAAACTGGAAGATCTGGAGAGGAGTTGGTAGATTTGTTGGTTAAGATCACAATTTGGATTATTTGTGAATCTTTATTTTGTTCTGCCTTTCAGGGCTGTGATAAAATTAAATGAGGTAACATATAAAGGTCTCTAGCAGGGTGCTTGGTACCTTGTTAATAGTAGAACACATGGAAGTTCTTTCCTTTCGTCAAGAATTAATTGTGGCTGGTTGCAGTGGCTCATGCCTGTCATCCCAGCTACTTGGGAGGGTGAGGTAGGAAGATCGCTTGAGCCTAGGACTTTGAGGCAGTGAGCTATGATTGTGCCACTGCACTCCAGCCTGGGTGACAGAGTGAGACCCTGTCTCTTAGAAAACAAAAACCAAACTTAATTCTATGTCGAAATCTATTACTGCCAAAACATATTACCAAATACATTGTACTTAACATTCTTTGCTAGTAGCAGGGCTGAAAAAGATAGGGTATTTTCCCTCATCTCTGATATATTATGACTATTACATTAAAATTGTACCTTTTGGGTAGTGAAAGAAGCATTAGAATGAAACTGTTACTGTTAAGAAGCAGAGAAGTTTTTAATGTTTCTTTCCTAGAGCCATAAATGACTTGAGTGGGTACCCATAGACATGTCAGGAAGCTAAAAAATCACTAGCAGTGTTTTGTTTCAAAAACTTTTTAACTAACCTTTTTATTTATAAGTTGTTTCCTGGGAGACTTTAGCATTTTTAACTTTTTTACAAAGAAAGATCTACCAACTATCAATTCAGGGATTTAAAAAAATCATTATTGTGTATATTTTTAAACATCACATAGCTATCTCTTTTGCTTTTGTTTTATTGTACATTGCTTTTCAGCTAGACAAATAAATTAATCTCTATGGGATTTGGTGTGCTATATACTTATCTTTCCTGGGCACTCTGTTGCCCAGGCTAGAGTGCCGTGGCATCAAACTAGCTCACAGCAACCTCAAATTCCTGGGCTCAAGCGATCCTCCTGCCTCAGCCTCCCTAGTAGCTGGTTTAACAGGTGCACACCACCATGTCTGGCTAGTTTTTTCTGTTTTTTATAGAGATGGAGTCTCGCTCTTGCTCAGGCTGGTCTCGAACTCCTGAGGTCAAGCGATTCTCCAGCTTCGGCCTCCCAGAGTGCTAGGATTACAGGTGTGAGCTGCTGCGCCCAGCCTACTTGTCTTTCATTTTCTCCCAATAACTACCTTTTTCTGTAGCCATGTATTTCCAATCTTCTCTTTCCCTTATAAAGCTTTTTGAGCTTTGATAGTTTTTCTGGGCGTGACAGTCCAGTTGCTATGTAACTGGTTTGCAAGGTTAAAGTAGTAAAGCACTTTACTGTGTGATGAGTCACTTATAGTTGCCTTTGTGTTAGTTCTTAATGGAGAGGGACCAGGAAGAAAAGAGGTGATCTTGGTTTTACTACCATCTGTCTGTTCTCTGTAGGATCAGAATTTATTTCTGTGATCATTCCAGGGATGTCATGCCGTTGAAATAATAATAGCTGTGAATAATGTGAATCTACTGATAATAAATGGCTACTGTTTATGAAGTTCAGGGAATATATGAATCAGATGGATAGAATTTTAAATGTTTCAGAGTTGTTGCTTATTATAATTCTATATCTTTTGAGCATGAAACTTGTTGAGGGAAAGGAAAGGCAACCAATATACATCACGAAGTGTCTACCATGCCTGCCATTACGGTAGGCAGATTAAACGCATTATCAAATTCAGTTCTCCCAATAACCCTGTGACATAAGTAGGATTATTCTCCGTATCTTTTCAAGTAAGAAAACTACCCAAGGAAGGTGTGATTTACTGTCACACAGCCAATGAGAAACAGAACTTGAGACATAAAACTGGATCTTTCTGACTCTAGTGCCTGTTATCATCCCCACAAACTGTCCATTGGAAAAACCATGAACAGCATATAGGTGATCTTCAGTTCATGTATACCTGAGTGACACAGGTGCCTCATGTATGGTTATCCATGGAACCGCTCCCTTCACCTTGCTTCTGCAACTTGGAATTTCTACCTTTCACTCACCCGAAGAGTTCTTCTGGGATATGTGAGTTACAGACCATTAGCTCATGAACCTAGCATCTCCTTTGGTGTCCTTTTTTTCTCTGACCCTACTGTTTTGGCTCACTCCCTCATTACCTTGTGACTGGCCTATTATGATGTATCCTCCCTGGTCTCCCCATTGTACCCCATATTGGCCACGCCACGCCACCTCCAGGCCAACCTTGCCGAGGGCACAGCTGTTCCCTCACTCCCTGTGAAGAGCTTGTCTCGACTCCTGTCCTTAAGAGGCTCAGCTGGCAGGTGAGGCCTTTGCCATCTGCCCTCCGTAGCTCTCTACCTGCAGCTCTCACCAGCTTCCTCTGGCCATGCAACCACTCTGCCCACACTGGTTGTGCAGAGCTATTGCAGTTCCTGGACGGGGCCTGCTGTCTCCTGCATCCTAGTCTTTGGAATGCTTTTTCTTCCTTGTCAACCTGAAGAACATTTTCCAAAACTCTTCTCAAGCATTATTTCTGTTCCTTACCTCCCAGGGTAAATATAATCACCTTTTCATCTGTGCCCACATGCTCCTCTGTGTATTTGTAATAATACTTCAACAGTCTATCTCATTTATTTATTTACATGATTGTGGCAATGAGATTAGAGCAACACTCCATAGCCTGAGGTTTTTCCATCACCATATGTAGATTTTTTTGGATGGCTCTATGGAAATCCCCCAACCTTAGTGTACGTCAAAGCATAGATGTTATGGTTCATGGGCAGATAGAGTTATTTTACTATACAAAGGACATCGTAATAGATAAAACAGAAATATCCAGTGCTTTTTGCTTTGGACTATCCCTTCCCCATGCCACCCAACCCCCTTCTAGAAAAAGGATTAAGTCTAACCTGTCTCACAGGTTGCCAGTTACTAAGAGTCTTTACATGTAGAACTGAATGCAAGAAACAGGGTATAATCTTCACCTAGCAGCAGTGCCCTGAGAATTCAACCTGTGGCAACATACTGTTGACTGATGAAATATGCAGATAAAGTTCTTGTATTTTCATCTTTTACTTTGTATAGTTTCAATTTATTAATGATATCAGTGTTTGCATATTAAGGCCAACAGTTTCCCTGCAGGGGATGATTGTTCTACAGTACCCAGTTTCGTGGTTATGATTTCTGACCAGTGCTGGCTATTCTGATGTGTAGACTGTGTCACATGGAAACAATAAAGATGCCACAGGAAGGGCTTTGAGGCTGGGGGAGCCCTTGTGGGAAAGACAGGACCCATCTGTAACAAGTACTTCTAAATTGCCTTTGATATATTTTTTAAAAATCTTTTTTCCACATACAGTGGGCTGTACTATGACTGTGTCTCAGGATTTCGATTTTTGTTGATTGATAACTCGATTAATTTGATGGCAAGAGGCAACACATACCTGTAGCACATACCTGTACCTGTTATACGGCATGAATGCCATAAACAATTTTCCTGTCTGTTCTTCTTCTAGGCAGATAGAATGTTGTGAAACAGCAGATGAATTCTATAGCACCATGGGGCGCCTTACCCAGGAGATGCTAGAGAATGATCTTCTGCAAAGCCATGAGCTCATGCAGGTGAGTTGGTTCTGGGCTCTCCAGGTACCATGGGAACAACCAGTACTGAGCAGTGTTCTTGGGAAATGTGTTTGGACAGCCCTCAAACTCAGTTTTTCAAATCAACTAAGAGTCTATAATTTAATAAGAATCTATGTCAGGCTGGGCGTGGTGGCTCACGCCTGTAATCCTAGCACTCTGGGAGGCCAAGGCAGGTGGATCGCTCAAGATCAGGCGTTCAAGACCAGTCTGAGCAAGAGTGAGACCCTGTCTCTACTAAAAATAGAAAGAAATTAATTGGACAACTAAAAATATATAGAAAAAATTAGCCAGGCATGGTGTGGCACATACCTGTAGTCCCAGCTACTCAGGAGGCTGAGGCAGAAGGATCGCTTGAGCCTAGGAGTTTGAGGTTGCTGTGAGCTAGGCTGATGCCACGGCACTCTACTCTGGGCAACAGAGTGAAACTCTGTCTCAAAAAAAAAAAAAAAAAAAAAAAGAATCTATGTCATAAGAGGAAGGAAGAAATGAATGATAGATATTTGTGGTAGCTTTCATTCCAACTGTTTTGCTTAAAAATCATAAGGTACAATGTAAAAATAAACTGAAAAACAGTCCCCAAAATCACCAGGTGCTTTTTCTGATTCTTGTTCTTAGCCTTCTTAATGGGAGACCTGTGGGATAAGATATTATTTTGGGAAAGGTATTATTGAGGATTAAAAAAGAGATTATTTTGATCAGCATTTTGTTTTGACCACATTTGAACTCAGGTCATTATATATTAATCATAAATTTCAATATGAGAAACTCGAAGGGTTTGGTTGTTTTTTGGCATGTGACTGTATCTCAGTATCATATTCATCAAGTCATTAAAACTGACAGCGAGCATAGAAAAGATGGCTGATTTATTAACACTCTTTTCCATTAGGTTCTATAACATAATTTTATCCTCATTCTCCTCCAGTGCTTTTGACTCCTTCTCTTCCTGCTGCTTCCTCTTGCCAGTGACTAACTGTGGGTCTTGTCCGAGGTTGTTGTTGGCCTTAGTTCCTTCTTTCTCTGTGATTTCTCTCTCCTTTTTCTTGATTTTGACTTTCACCTTTCCGCTGTGCCTGAGGTCTTTTTTGGGTAATGGTGCCCAGTCAGCTGACTACAAAACTAAGACTCAGGCACTGATTTAGGACTTGAGAACTGAGGCACTTCCATTCCTTTGCTCACTCCTGGAACCCCCAGCTCCTTCTCAGCAGACAGCTATCTGATGTATTGAGAGTATTGACCACCCGATAGAACTTCCCTGAACATTCGTGTTTTTATTGCATTCTCATCTCCTCTCTTCCTGCCCATCTCAGAGGAAGAAGTGTTCTATCCGACTCCAACATCTGAGCTCTGATTCCAGCTCTTCTCTCATATTTCGGGCTATTGCCTCATTGCTCATTCTCTCTCAGAGGGAAGCACCTTTTGTTAAGTATCATTCTGTGTCCCAGGTCCATGTTGGCATTTTCCATGTGTGAGATCCTCTGTATCCTACAGAACTGCCGGATTCATATGCTCAAAGCAGGACTCTGTGCTATCATCCCTTCCCTCTCATGCATGAAACTTCACTGCCCACAAAGCAAAGCACAGACTTCTCAGCTTCTCATCCAGTGCTCTTGACTCCTTAACATTAACCCATCTTTTCAGCCGTAGTTCCTGTTCCTTGTGTACCCTGGCCCTGTGCTTGTCAAGTCAGGCTGTCTTTCATGCTTGAAGAAACGCCTGGGAATATGCCTCTGCCACACCTTTGCTGTCTCTGCTCAGTCCTCCTTCTCTACCTTCACATCTTTAAGTCCTTCTTCCTTTTGAAAGTTTCAATTCAGTTGCCATCTCCTTTATGAAGCATTGTCTGATAGTCTCTACTAAACCCATCTATTTCTTTGAGTCACCATAGCACATTTCATTTGTACTTCTCCTCTGAGCTTTCTTCATATCCTACTTTGATTTAAGATGTTATCTTACGTCCTTAGTAATATTGTAGGTTCCTTGAGGACAGGGACTGCACTCAGCACTATGTCTTTTACTAGAGTTGCTCAGTACATTTATTATTTCATTAATCAAATGCTTACTGAGAATCTGCTCTCTCCGTAGCACCTGCCAAATGCTAAGAATATAACTGATTGCTCATGGATACACAGAATCATAGAACATAAAACAACTATTTTGGTTGTGCAGCTAATTTCTTTCTATTTTTAGTAGAGATATGGGATCTTGCTCTTGCTGAGGCTAGTCTCAGACTCCTGACCTCAAACCATCCTCCTGCCTCAGGATCCCGGAGTGCTAGGGTTACAGGTGTAAGCCACTGCACTCGGCCAAAAATCCTCTTTAGAAGTATAAAGCAACACCTCATTTCACTTAAAGTTTAAACATTGCCAGCAGGTGTGAGAGAGATGTTGGATACCATCTTTGTCCTCTAGGAGTTTCCAATCTTGGATATTAGGAGAATTACTAGAGGGGAGAGTTGTAGGCTGTGGGTTGATTGATGAGATTCCATTTTAGTAGCATTTCTTCTGTCAAAGAAAACGTCTGCGTGAAGATGAACTAAGCCTAAATTTTGTACAATTTATGTTTTCAAGGTTCTTGTAAAGCATGTCAATAATGAAAAAGGAAATATAATTCCTTTACAGCAGTGCTTAAGTATAAATGCCAATTTAAGTGTATGTTAGTAGTTCAGATAGTAAATAGACTTGGTTTTCCTTGACATCATAGAATGTTAAGGACAGAAATGGTGAATGTCTGTCATTTCAAGCCACTCTCTTTTCTATATTCACTTAAAAAAAAAATTCAGTAGCTGTACTCTGGCTGTGGTTGGCCATAAATCTGTCAGTGCACCTGAAATGGGTCCAGATGAAAATGTGGGCTGAATGTAAGGTCTTTATTTTTGAGCTGAAGAGATGAAAGGATTCTTCCCTTTTGGCCTTTCCCATTTTTTCCTGTCCTAAGTGCCATGCTCAAAATAATGTGCTGTGTGTTCCCCCTTGTAGATCACATCACTCTTTCCTTATTAGCAATGGTCATTTTTATGTTTGTTTGGGGTTTTTAAAATCAATAGTGTTAAAGAAATTGGGAGAATGCTGATGAAATAGTGTATCTGGATTTCAGCAGGACTTTTGACAGAGACTCTTATAAATTCCTTGAGGGAAATAAGAGAAAAGTTAGTTAGATGTTGTTATTAGAAGGCTTTGTAGGTCCTTGGAAAACTTAACCCAAAGCGTTCGTTAATGATTATTGTTATCTGGAGGGAGCTCACATGTACCAGGAGGCAGGATCTCCCTTTGGACCTACTCTGTTCGCTTTTTTCCATCAGTGATGGAGTGGAAATTATAATACAAGGGTGTGGATGCTTGTTCAATAGAAGGATAATGTTTGCTTGATGTTCTGTCCAAAACTGAAACTGTCTGCCCTGCAAAATAGTGTGTGCCTGTAACTGGAGGTGTTTAAGCAGCACTTCTGTGGCCGTCTGTTGGAGATGCTCTAGAAGGGGTTCTGCTTGGGAGAGAGGTTGAACCAAATTATGTTTAAATTCCTTTCTAACCCTATGATTCTGTTACTATACCATATTTTGGTTCTGAAATGATTAGTAAAATCTCTTTTTGGAATCTGTTTAAATTTCCGATTTATAAAGTTGGAAACATAAAGGTTTTGGGGTACCCTGAGTGCTATGTTGGTGTACCAGGGATACTTACGCCTCTGTGATCAACATCCCTTCAGACATGTGAGACCTTCAAATAAGTAAGTGAATATTTTCAAAGAAGTCCTAGAAACAAGTTTGTTTCAGGAACATCAGTTTCTTCTTTGGAGGACTAACTAAAAGTGAGAGAAAGGAAGACCTGAAATAGAAAATGAAAGCTCAGTGGAGCCAGTTTTCCTTCCAGTCAAGCATGTTTAGCTGAGTGTCCCTGAAGGAGCTTGCTCAGAGCCCAGACCTTCTGCCCTGGGGCAGGGGCTAGATCGAGGGAAGGAGGTTGTACTTCCGTTCCTTTCTTATAAACTTCCTTCCCAAGGTTGAACAAGGGAATTTGCTGATGTCTTGTTACAAAACTGACAAAAAATAAAACACAGGTGAATCTTCAGTGAGTCACCCCGCTTAATGTCTTCAGTAAGACATCTTATGTCACTTGTAAGGAATTTTGAAATTCCTAGCATTAATAATCTCATATTTTAAAGTTGAATCCAAATGATATGGGTTTCTTACATGTCTAAACCAAGTTTCTAAATTGTTAAGGAAAAACTTCACATGAGTGAGAGACAGGTTGACTCTTGGCCCTATTGTGGGATCGTGTTTGGGGTGTGGTGGTCAGATACAGTCAGACCAATGCTATTTCTCCTGAGCCTGTACAGAGGTGCCACACCCTTCCCTCAGAAGGGTGTGTGGAGCTGAGACATTAGGGCGAGGAGGAATTCTGCAGTGACAGTGAGGCAGCTGTTAGATACCTTTGTGGGATCAAAGAACATGAGCGTTCATTCTGACTGCATTATTAATAAAATTATAGGAAGTATTTCAGTCATATAGAATGTATTAAGAATAATATAACAAAACCTATATACCCACCACCCAACTTAAGCAGTAAAAATTAGCAACGCAGGTGAATACTCTCACAGACTTCTCTCTGGTCTTACTACCCTCTCTCCTCTCAGAGGTAACCTGAGTTTCACATCCTTCCTTTTGCAGGTGAGGAAAAGGTTGGAAACTGGTATAATCTCACACTTTAGGCTAATGG
>CAUYSK010033614.1:0-20689 GCA_963575035.1 Avahi laniger | reverse complement strand
TAATTTCTTTCTATATTTGGTAGAGATGAGGTCTCGCTCTTGCTCAGGCTGGTCTCGAACTCCCGAGCTCAGAACGATCCGCCCACCTCGGCCTCCCAGAGAGCTAGGATTACAGGCGTGAGCCACCGCGCCCGGCCCTATGGGAAGATTTCTTAACCCTGAAGTTCAAATTAGGTGAAGAAAGTATTTCTTCACTCTTACTATTTCCTGAGAGAAATGAAAACATAAAGCCACACAAAAAGGTGCACATGAATGTTCACAGCAACATTATTCATAATAGCCAGAAGGCAGAAACAACCCAGATATCCATTAAGTGATGAATGGATAAACAAACTGCGGTACTATCCATACAATGGAATATTACTCAACCATAAAAAGAAACGAAGTACAAATACATGCTATAACATGGATGAACATTGAAAACATTATGTTAAGTAAAAGAAGCCAGTCACGGAAGACCACATATTATATTAGTCCACTTATTTGAAATGTCTAGAATAGGCAACTAGATACAGAAAGTAGACGGCTGCCTTAATGGTAGATTAAGGGCTGGGCAGGTGAGGGGGATGACTGCTAACAGTACAGGGTTTCTTTCTGGGGTGATGAAAATATTCTAATGATGGTTGTACAACTCTGTGAATTTACTGAAAACCAATTAAACTTTAAATGGTTGCCCTGTAAGAGATGTAATTTTTATCTCAATAGGCAATTATAAAAATAGGGTATCCAAGTAGTAGAAACATTACCTCCACGGGGTGGGGCTGGTAGTGGGGGTCGGGGGTGGGGGGGAATCCTCAACATCAATTCTTCTGGACATAAAAATCTAAGAATTATTTCACCCAGAAATCAAGAGCAGTACTTTCTGAGTCTAAGCTCTAGAAAGGTGGTGGAGGAAAGAGATTTTTTTAAAAGAGGCAAAACTTCCACCTTACACATTTTACAACACAATCAAGGAGAGAAGATAGTAACTTCCATTCACCCTCTCCCACTTCAAATATTCCTGGAGCATGTCCTTTTAAGGCAGTGGTTTTCAACCATGGCTAACCTTGAGAATTACCTGTGGAGCTGTGGAACTTTTAAAATCTACCAGCACCAGTGTCTTAACCCCACAGAATGATTTAAATGGCTTCAGGCTGTTTTATCTTTAAAGCTCTCAGGTGATTCTAATAGGCAATCAGGATAGAGAACTGTTTCAGCCCAACTCATTACATAAGCTAGGTATCAGCTGTTTTCTCAGCTATACCTACCAGAAAGTCCTCATTCCCCATAAGAAATGAGCAACTAAATTCCTCAAGTTATATCAAGTTCCTTATACCAGTGGTCCCCAATCTTTTTGGCACCAAGGACAGGTTTCATGGAAGACAATTTTTCCATGAATGGGGGGTGGTGGTTTTGGGATGATTCAAGTGCATCACATTTACTGTGCAGTCAAACCTCTCTGCTAATGATAATCTGTATTTGCAGCCGCTCCCTAGCATCACTGCCTCAGCTCCACCTCAGATCATCAGGCATTAGATTCTCATAAGGAGTGCAACCTAGATCCCTCGCATGCGCAGTTTACCGTAGGGGTCCCGTTCCTATGAGAACCTAATGCCGCTGCTGATCTGACGGGAGGCAGAGCTTATGTGATGATGTGAGCAATGAGGAGCAGCTGTAAATACAGATGAAGCTTCCCTCACATGCTGCTCACTTCCTGCTGTGCGGCCCAGTTCCTACCACCTAGTTCCTAAGAGGCCACAGACTGGAACTGGTCAACGGTCTGGGGAGTTGGGGATCACAGCGTTATACTATAATTCAGCATGTTCTAAGAATATGCACATTAGATACTCTAATCACATCTGGATTCAAATACAGATTCCAAAACCTAAAAAGCAAAGAGTTTCAAATTAAGATAAAATGTTTTAAAATTAGCCATACAAATTAATATTTTCATTGTTAAGACAACTCAATTAGATATACATTTCACTCCATGGATATTCAATTTCTAATATGGTGTAACACAGTATGCTCAGAAATTATTTAATTATTAATAATTATCAAGGTTTATTTAGTATTATTAGTACACTGTATCTGGGAATTACCTTACCTCATACACTTGAGTCATTGATTATTCCCAAACCACCAGAGATTTTAAAACTTCAAAGTTGTTAGCTTCCATTTAATACCAATCATTTTATTTCATTTACTCAACCTTTATAAAAGTTTTCTGGCTCAAATACTGTGCTAAGATTCCATGCAAATATACACATAAGTTGTACAAAAATAAATTTAAGCACAGGAAAAAATTAATTTAGCCCAAGAACTCTATGAAGTTAATCATTAAACATATAAAGAATAAACAGAATACAGCTTTTAATATTCAAGTTTAGCTATCTTACATTTGCCATTTTATTATTAAAATATGAAGGAAGGTACCTGAATGTTTTGTAAAATGCTCAACCTATGACTACTCAACACGCTTTAAGAGAAAAAATACTAAACTATAGTTTCTGGTCTTTTTCAAGCCAATAAATCTCAGGCATAAAATGCACATGCATATATGGGACAGAACTACCTTAAATCAGCCCCAACAACTGCCCCCTCTCCCTGCAACATTCATAGACACACACAGAAATAACACTGAAGTGCAAGAGAGTATAAAACCTTACTGTTTTATACTTGAGGTTGCTGTGAGCTAGGCTGATGCCACAGCACTCTAGCCTGGGTGACAGAGTGAGACTCTCTCTCAAAAAACAAAAACAAACAAACAAAAAAATGTTATTGTTTTAAACACAAAAAATCAGGGAAAAAAAAATCAGACTCTGATTTAATCAGATTTGTATTTCTAAGTACTTCAAAAAAAAAAAATAAGCATTAGCAACTACCCTGATGGGCAACTATTTTGAACAAAACCATATTAGCTTAAGGAGTTTATACTGCATCTTATAGCTGATTTACCACAAATTCTCAAAAAAAAATGCTTTTCAAATCTTTATATGTATTTACAGATATACTTTAGAATCTTCTTAAAACATCTAACAAAGTTAGTACTGGAGCTAAGATTACTTTGCTCTAATTACTTACCAGGGAAACCTCTCAAACATGGTTATAATGGAAGTTTAGAAGTCACTACTGTGATTTAAATATGTATTGACAGAAAATTTCCAATAATCAAACAAAAAAAAAGAAAATTTCCAATAATCTTAAAAAAATGAATTCCACTACCACTATCAGGAATTTAAAGTAGACCAACATTTGATACAATTAAAGCTGACTTCATCCAATATGAAAGGGTAAAATTCAATTCAAAGCAGATGAATGAGAATATCTACATATAAATGTGCAGGGAGACCAAACTGACAAACTTCATGCATCATAACTCTATTTTATAATATTATATCTGGAATTTGCTTCAAATAATCGTGGAAAGGGGGATAACAGGTGAAACAAGAGTGGCTATGATTTGATGATTTGATCATAGCTGGGTGACAATACATGAGGATTCATTATACTGGTCTACTTTAAGGTATGTTTGAAAATTCCTGTAATAAAAGATTTTTTAAAAGTCAAATTAAGTACTGTATGTACTCTGTATGTACTTTAAGGCTAATTATTTTCTTAAGACTGTATACCACAGACCATGGAACATCAAGATAATGTAATATAATGGAGACATTAAAATTTACGAGTATGTCACCTATTTCAACACACCAAAACGTATACGTGAAATGTTAAATTAAAATCCAATGATGTAAAATCCATTTACACTAACCAAAATCTGAGTTTTAAGCCTCAGTATAACAATCTCTCCCCTAAAATCAGCCCATGTTTCAAATTTCAGATATTAATCAAAATCTACAGAATATAAAAACTTAGTCACCCTGTTGTTCAAGGTGAAGTTACTTCTTAATACTTCATAGTGTCAAATCAAGTATAACCCAATTTAGCTAACGAAGGGTGATGCACACTTGAGGAAACATGGAAGAGAATTGCAATTTACTAAAACTTGCTATTTGCTAGACACATAGTATCTCATTTAATCTTACAATATCTTAAACTCGTACTTCCATTACATAAAAACTATTACCCACCCAAATTTTATAGATAAGGATATACGATACCCAGAGAGGTTAAGTAATTTGCCCTAAGCCACACAGCCACTAAATGATGCTATACAGTTGTGTCCTACTTGAAAGTCCAACACATTGCCATTTCACTGCTAATAAACCAATGTCTTCCCTGCCTCAGCCCCTGAAATGCAAACATGCCTGAAGACATTGAAGCTGTGGGACTGAATGGCTTAATGCCGCCAGACCCAGACCGCTCCCTTAAAAACAAACTATTTTAGACACACGTAAACAAGACCTTAATGAATGGATCTGCCCATCATTCTTTCCCTGATTTAGACATTTACCTATATGTACCCACTTATAAGAATTTTATTTGATACCTGAGAAAAGATTTTACTTTTCCCAGTTTATTATTTTTAAATTCCAAATTCTTTTATTCTTAACAAGCTATAGAGCTATAGAAAAACAAGCACCTCTCAGAAAACTTTTATGGGAAAAAAAAAGGTGACATTTAGCAGCTTTTTAAGGACAGAATATAACTAGCATTTAATTATTTGGAGATTTCACCAAAGTTAATCTTTGCCAAAGACTTTAAATGAGAGCAAACGATAATGTTTCTCTCCTTTTTAAAATCATATTTACAATATTATACCATTAAATGAAAAGTGCAGTACATGATGATCCCAGTGTAGTTTTACACCTTCCTCCCTCATCCACACATAGAAATAAAAAAAAGTTATATGGGGGAGGGGGCAGGTGGGTTGGGGCATGTGTGTGTGTTTACACCAAAATGTTTAAGGTGATTATGCCTGGATAGTAGGCTCCTTTTCTTCTTTATTTTTTCTATTTTTTTTAAATCTTCCGTAAAACACAGGTATTATTTTTAGAAAGACGTCTACAAATGTTATTTCTTTAAATGCATAGAAGAGAAACTGTCTAAAAAAGACTGGCCAGAGACCAATGGAAAACTGATGGTCCCCAGGAGATGAATCAGTAGAACCGTAAGTGTTTCCTCGGGTCATTACAAAAGGGAGCTCTATGGGACTTATAAAAGTGTAATTGTTACTTTCAAGCTAAGTTTGTTAAGGTTACTAAGCTTAAGTAATTCCAAAATAAACATACTATCCTTGGGTCTCCAATACTGTCTTCAGCTAAAGTCTGTTACAGTGAGGTTCAGAAACATTAAGAGCATCCCTCACTGAAACACTTTGCTTGGGGAACCAGAATATAACGTTATACCACTGGAAAAACAGGTTGAAGGATACCCCAAATAAGTAGTCAATGGCAGCTCCGCTTCCTAGTCTGTCATTCAGCAGTATGATGCTATAATAGTAAAGATGTGGTTCAAGAAACAAAAAGTTTGCAAACAAAAGAGTCCATGAATGACTCTCCTTTAATCTCACTAGCATGAAGTTTTATCAGTGAACCCTCTCTATACTGGTAAGACGCAGGTCCAAGTGAGTGATTATTGCCACTTTTATGAGATAGCAGCTATCAGACTGCATCCCTGCAAATGAAACTAATCAATAAGGCAAAACCTTACTAAAATCTTTTTCAAGGATAGTAATACACTAACAAAGTGATGCAAGAGCACTTTACATCTGTATCCATTAGGAAGTGAAGCACATAAAATGCATGAAACAAATTCAGCTCAGGCTGAGGCACAACAGAAGCAACACAGTTGTACCAAGGAGATCTCTGGTATGGCTCTTAGAGTTCTTGCTAAATACAACTATGAAATATTTCAGTGCCTTTAAGGGTCATGGAAAAAGAGTATTCCAAAGTACTAGAAACTCCTCCTGCACCACAAGCCACCTCCCCAACTCCCACCTCCACAAAACATAAGCATAAACCTACTGACATACTACAACATACAGCCCTCTACCCAGAATTGCCCACTAATTTAATCCTTACCCTAAGTTTTCACTCTTTAAAGTATTAAGCAAATTTTTCCCTATGTAAAAATATCTGACTTTATAATGAAAATCACTCAGAAAATGGGATACACTGTGTAGCCAATTTCGCTGAAATATAACCTTCAGTTAAGTTAGGGGTCCTCGTAAGAGTTCTACAAATACATTGAGAAGGATTTTAAATGTGTTATCTATGTTCTTTAAGTTACTTTACTTCCAAGAAGTCAAGGTTACATAATATTTCTTGACTACGGCTGACTGTGCCAGTAAATTACAGAGAGAAGTAGTATTACTTCTGGACCTAGTTTCTACCTCTAAGGAAAGCCTTTCCATTTTTATAGCTAACATGACAAAATCTACTTTTCAGCCAAATTTCCTCAACACAGCAGTTTAGATACTATTTCAAATACTATTAAATTTAATGGCAGGCCTAAATTCAGACTTCTTATTTCACTTTTGCACCTACTGGAAATTATTTCACTCAAAATAATTATGTCTTCAGATGATTTCCTATTTCCACTTAAAGTAGAAACAAATTAGAACACTTCAAATTCTATTTGCACTTCCTAAATACAGTAATGACTCAATTTATCTGGCATCATCAAAAAATGAAGTTCTCCACAGCAAGCCTTTTCCAGATAACTAAAGCCCACAAGAGCAGAGAATTGTCTGCCTTGTTCCTGCTGCACCCCCAGGACCTAGAACAGTGTCTGGTACATAGAAAATGTTCAGTAGCCGTCATCGAATGTGTGAATAAATAAAAGTACTAAAGCTCTTTTATTTTTAATCATTTGATAAACATTGTCCTACAAGAATTACAGCCATCTCTCGTTTTTAAAAAAAGCATGACACTGAACAGAAATGAAGCTATATTATTAATTTGGGTTATCACTATAAACAGCAATCACTCTACTCTCCTACCATACATCCATAATGCCCCCAGATGCTATTAAAATACACAGGGCTTTTTGCCACCCTGTTAAAATGGCCTCAGCATGCTATGTTTTCAAAACTTTTTGTTTTCTGATATTAGCTGACATTGCTATGTTTGCTGTTGCTGTCTTATTTTACACACAAATATCTGGCAAGGTTCTAAAGTTAATTCTGCCTCAAAAGCAGAATAAAATACATGGACTTAGTTACAATTCAGAAGTCTTTTCCACTTACTTCTGAGCTGTAACTACATTCCGATTCTATTTATTTAACAGGCTGGCTCCTCAGACACACACATACCCCCCTACCACATTCTACATAAAATCTGAGATGGTTCTATTAGTTTTAAACAAGTATCTTAAGGATTTTCATTTAAGTGCTAAGTTTCAAATATTAATCATGAGTAAATGGCTTAAAGACTAGCTCCAATATAAACCTCAGGGCATACTTTTTTAATCTATTTAGGAGACACCAGTCACGACAAAGCTGGATTTCATCTTGCTTGATAGGCTGTGATAGGGCCATAATTTAGATTCACTGTTCTAAAGTTCATGGCAGCAAAAATCAAACACACTGGCAGCCATGGTGTACTGTGCTTATTACAGAAAGGCACATCTCCCCAAACCTAAGATGGAAAGGATAATTTCAGTATAACATTTAGTTTATACAATATAACTGGAGTTCCTTCCCCACAACAAACTTTGAATAATGTTTATAATTTAGCAATCAACTGAAATGATGAAAGAATTACCACAATTGAAATAAAATATTTATGTATTTCAAACCAGTAGAACTGTATCTTCAAAAACTAAAATAAGCTAAAAGAAACCTAGTTTTGATTTAGGGATGGATACAAATAAAATGGAGGTTTTGTTTATTTGGGTCTTTGAGATGCTTTTCTTCTTTTTAAAGACTTAATGAACTCCCATTTAAAATAAGCACGGTTTACTAAATTAAAGGACTTGATTAAGTATTCTTTAAAAGTAACTAGCTGGGTAAACAATAAAGTAAGTTATCCAGGAGTCAAGAAGAGAAAAATTACTTCAGACTGTTTTATGAATATTCTTCCAAAATCACCAATCCTTCAACAAAAATAGTTCAACGGAAGATTTCAGTTCCTGGTACTGAACTGAACAAAGAGAACCACATGTTTTTAATGGTTGCTCATAAACGACCCAAATAAATCTCCACAAGAACAGCAGTAGTTCTTCTGTATTTTTCCCTTCAAAACTCACAAGACCAATTCAAGATAGAAATAAAAATTACTGTACTTTATGGCACTACTGACTTTGTGACACATTTATTTGCTGTCATGAAAGTTAGAGCCTCAACAAAGTAAATGAGATTTAGAGCAAAACTTTTTTTAACATTTTAAACAGCACAAAATGTCCTTGCCATTCGCAGCAGAAAGAGTTTACCCTACCTCGAATGAGAAGATTTTCAAACTAAGTGAGAGACTTAAGTATTTATATATAAATGTTACAAGGAAGCTTTCCAAATAGCTTTCCAATCAATTATGATGCTGACCTTAGATGAGAATTACACTGCTAACTACCATTTATAAGAAATGAAGCCTACACAACATAAAATATAACAGAATTTAACCACTGATGTTCTACTTTCCCTGACTTTAACTTTGAATTCAAATACAGAGCAACAGCACACCCTGCTGGAAGTCAGTTAGACAACTAGAGTAATCAGCAGTACTGAACTGCTAAGATTTCACCTAAGATGAGAATTACCTCAGAACAAGTAATTTCCCACTACCTGGAAAAAAAAAGGGGGGGGCTCACAGGCATTAACTATCGGGTGCCTATACATGTGACCTTAAATGTTAAATTAAGACTGCGAATAACTCAAATTAAAAGATACTGCCTTTTCCTGCTGATTTCCCCAGCCCCACACAGCCCCGACCAACCCAAATGATTTTACTATTTCTGGTTTTAACCCCAAATAAAAATATTTGCAAATCTGCTCTGTGTAAAGAGAAACTGATGACCACATAAAAGAGGAAACTACGGGCATTTTCTGCATATGACTGCCTGAAGTACCCTTTCTCTTCCCCAACCCATCTTGGCCTTAGTCCCTGAGGACCAGCATTAAGAATCCACAAGGCAGCCTGATGATCTATGAATCACAATTTACATGCCACTGGCAAAATGCCTGCACAGATTCTAGAATTCAAAATATGCAGACTATATTAACTATATGCCATGAAACTGCATCTAGTATGTCTCAACATTTTCATAGACATGGAAAATCATGGAAGCCATTGTCCAGGTAATCCAGGTCTGCCTTCTCTAACTCAAACTTGCAGGAATCAGAGGATGTACACAATCATATCCAAGTTTTATAAATGTGCTCTCTTGGCTACAGAAAAACTCCTTGGTATCACTGAGATTCCTCCTTAGAGAAAACAGGCTATTTTAGTGTTGATCCACATTGTTCCAAGTGACCAGTGGTGACTTCCTGGGTCCTTGCTCTCAGATCTAAAAGGTTCTGAATGACCTGTGGTCAACTTGCAGGGCACTCTTCAGTCATCAAAGCCAACAACTGCAAAAATCCAATGAACGTGCCAAGGAAGATCAAATACTTTGGTGCCGTTTTCTTCAATACTTGCGAAGGTAACAAACACCTCAAGTCTATTCTTCTGAAGTTGTCTCCAGTGGTATTATGGTTCATCACTGCAATTAAGGTACATTTAAAATCAGAATTTTAAAAAGATACCAACCTCAAGCCTCTTTTCAAGAGATTCAATTCTGTCCTTTTTGCTAGCTAGATTAGCCCGTGTGTAGCGGCTCTGCCCCGGAAGATACAAAACTTGACTGTAGCATTCTTCCCACACTTGGTTATAAGCTTCACTTGAGAGTTCTCCATGGCTCATTCCTTGTTTTACCACTTCCATCTCCTGCACCAGAACATCTTGGGCCTGTTAAATAATAATTTAAGAAGTGTAAGTACTACAAATATTTGCCATCACCAAGAAGCTTAAAAAGACTAGTGTTTTTCCTTCCTTCCCTGCACCAAAGGCAAAGAGTTTTGGTTGGTTGTTTTTTGGAAAAGTGGGGGAGGGGACAATACTTAATAAAAATGGATTAAAAAGTCTAAAAGTCAAGGTAGACTAATCTTAAAAAGTCAAGAATCCATGTTTCCCCAATAGTATAAACATCCTTTGCTTTCACTAATTATAAGAGCAACTACCACTTCTCAGGTATCTACTATGTGCCAGAAACTAGGTTTAAAAGTTTTACCCACATTATCTCCAAAGATCACAATCATCCTACCAAGTACCCAATATTAACCTCATTTTAAAGTTGATGAAAGTAAGGTTCAGGGAGATTAAACAACTCATTCAAAACCACAACATGGACAGGCATGGTAACTCATGCCTATAATCCCAGCACTTTGGGAGGCTGAGGTGGGAAGATCACTTGAGGCCAGGAGTTTGAGACCAGCCTGGACAACATAGCAAGACCCTGCCTTTACAAAAAAATTTTAAAATTAGCCAGGCACAATGGCACTTTCCTACAGTCCTAGTTACTCAGGAGGCTGAGGAAGGATTGCATGAGCCCAAGAGTTTGAGGTTACAATAAGCCATTATTATGTCACTGCACTCCAGCTTGGTCAATAGAACGAGACCCTGTCTCTAAAATAAATAAATACATCTATTTTTTAAACCCACATTGTTAATAAGCAGATGAAGCAGGATCCAAGCCAAATGGCACCAATGCTTGAGTGTGCTCCTTCCACTCCACCATTCCACTGACACTCAGAACCTCACAGGACAATGAAGGGGAATCAGGCATCTATTTTTCACGACTTTCTTCTCATTCTGAAGGAATGTCCCTGACATTGCCAGAGAATGAGACTGGGGCACAAATCAGATAATGACAGACCATAACCCAGCTTTAAGTTCACTACTAAAGAACAAATTTAAGATGACAGAATGAGAGGGATGGTTGGGCAGACCTGGGTTCAAATCACAGCTTTACAACTGAAGTAGCTGTCTGAACTTGCTTAACTTCATGATGCTGACCTTAGATCAGATATGTTTGTTATTAGGATTAAGTGAATAAGGTATGTTAAAAAGCCTAGTCCAATGCCAGACACACAGATTCTATAAACACATCTCATGAACTTTTTCCAACCCAACCCTCCGCTTCATGGCTTATGAAAAACTGGCAACCACCTTCTTTGCCTTATAGAAGGCTTTTAAGCTTTCTAGCAATACTGGAAAATAAACACATATCAAAATATGTAAAATCAAGAGAAATGACCATGAAACCAAAAATTTTAACAAAAAAAAATGAAAAATCCTGTCTATAGACGATAAGGAATGGATACTTTAAAACAATACCTCTTAAGGGAAATAATGGTAACAAACCAATTTTGACATGCTTAATGAAACCCTGACACTTTATTAAAAGAGAAATGTAGTTTCACTTTGAAACTGTACACAATAAAAATTTACAAGTCTGGCTCTTGCAATCAGTAAGAAAGAATACAGCTAAGGTATCTTTAAACTATCCATAAATAATCTGCTAAATAAATAGCTGTTTTAAATTCTTTTTGGAACAAAGAGGAATATAGATGGATATATAAAATATGAGAATAAACTATTTTGTTTCAAATAATTCCAAAGTTGTACTTTGAATTTATTATTTTCAAAAACTGTATTAGAACTTATCCTCTATAGAACCTCTAAAAGCAACAATGTAATCCTTGTTTCAGGTTTCCATACATATAATAAATTTAGGAAATTTATTTCCTAAATTCCTTTTTCCCCTCATATTTTCACTCTAAAAAAAGGAAGCTGTGCAAGTATCGATTTCGCAGCCTGATTCTCAACCCCAGTTCGATGATTAAATGTGCTCACCACAGAGCAGGCACTCAACGGATGTCAGTTTCCCTATCGCACCTACCAAAAAATGAGTAACTCAGAGTTACTCAGAATCAGGGAAAAGCAGCTGAAATATAAATCTAAGCCCTCTTTCCTTTCTCTATTTTCTAAAAAAGCCTATAATACATATGTACTACTTACGCAGTATGGAAAATAGAAAGTAAAAAACTGCGGAGTTGGGGAGAGAGGAAAAGTGCAGAAGAGAAGACAGGAAAGAATCTTGCTTGTTTTCTCCCAAGTGTGCAGCAGCTCATCCCAAATCAATGGGTCTATCACTGCTGCTCAGGTCTGAAGGTAAAGAAAAAAGGCTTTTAAGAAGCTAATGACTACTCTGCTTCCAACTGTGAAATCCACTATATTTTTTTTATCACTGTATCATAGCTATTTGCAAACTCTGTCAAAGCAGAAAGAATAGATGCATTTGGAGGAAGAGGCAGGATATAAACTTTACATAAGAAATTATTCCTTCATGTCCTTATCCAAAAGAGTTGGGAGAAATCATGTGAAGGGAATAAATTCAGTAAAAAACATTTCCTTCCTTTGAACAGGTGAAAGGTTTAATCTGTAAATATTTTTATTATATTCTTTTCACATTAATCTAAATAAGTGAGGTTTAAGTATTAAAGTATTCATATCTATTTAGACACAGCAGAGCTGAACACAGAAAATGACAACTACAGCAACCGTCAACCAAGCCAAAACACCACCCATGAAACAAAAATACCTTGCCACCAACGCCAGTGTTTATCTGATAAAGGTTGACCATTGAACATGGGGTATGCAGGTATTTAAAGCATGTCCTTTTCATAACACCTAATATAAACACTGATCTCCTAACCATGTGTCAGTTGTTTATGAATACCAATGTGGCAAGATAAGTTCATATTTGTCCATGCTACATAGCATCAAACAAATACTTAAATCTCAACACAGAAATATGCCTGCTCAATCATACCTTTTTCAGCTCTTCTTTGGAGAACTTTTCATAAGGATTATGTTCCAGATAGGTAATGTGCTCTGAATTATTGGTGCCAAATCCTACAGTTTTTCCTTTTTTATTTCCAGATGGTTCATAAGGGTGATACAGAAGGTCATAATGAAGCATTGTGATCATTTCTTTCTTGATTAGTTCTTCACTTTTCTGTAAATCTGTTAGAGGTGGTTCTACATTTAAGGGTCTTAGAATAGTTTCATTCACCTAAAATTTTAAAACAAGTACAATTACCAAGCTATCATTGCATATGCTAATGTTATTACCTGTTACAACATGGATTAAATAGCAGTTTTACATTTTCAATAACAATTTCTTTTTTTTCCCTTCTAAATTCTTACTGGTACCAGTGAAACATTTTAAAAATTAGATTTGGGAACTACTTCACTGTATTCCAGAAAGTAGATGACATTTTGTTTTACGGTCTTTATGAATGATGTAAAAAGCATCAATATATATAAAAAGAAACTTAAAACTTCCTAAGCTAAGCATAAGAAATTCTAACACTTACTTCTGATGGTCTTGGCAGATCTTTCTGGACAGCTTTGTGCATTCGTTTCATTTCCTTTACACGCTCTGCTTCTCGTATGGCCTAAAAAAATGATTTTTATATCCATTATTGCAGCTTTACAGTATTTGACACCTCTCAGGAAAGTGGAAAAGACTCTGGTCTGTAAGATCATGTATATTCAAGAGCTAAAGCTATAGGAATCTGTTCAAATTTGTAGAAAGGTAATATTAAAGCCAAAGAAATTAATCAGTCTATTCATTCTTATTACAGTAGAAACTAAGAACTTCCAATGTCTATAAGAGCATACTCCAACTTTGCATGGCACATTGCATCAGGGAACTACTTTTATTGTCTGAATAGGAATCCTACACTTAGAGACTCTTGCAATACAACTCTTTTCTTTTATCTCAAAGCTACTGACTTTTTAATTCAAAAGGCCAGCCAATAAATGTATTCTTTACTGATTCTTAAATTGTGAATAATGTGGGGTAACAATAAAATCTCATGTCATTTCTGAGAGTAAATGTAACTCTAAAGTAGGTGAGAACTAAACAGAAGAAGAATCAACCTCTGTTCCCCACCAAAAAGCACATTCACATGGCTTCCCTCTAAAATATGACTTCCATTGACGTCATTCTCACTCCAATCCCAGCATTAAAGCTTCTTAAAATCATCCAGAAATGGAGTGTCGAAAGACTTACTGAAAAGGGTCACATAATTGCAGTGCTAGTTCAAAATTTACCATTTACCAGTCATGAGACCCAGGAAAGTTAGCTGAATGCATCTCAGCCTGTTTCCTCATTTCTAAAACGGAGCTATAGGTTGAGTATCCCTTATCTGAAATGCTTCAGACCAGAATTATTTGGAATTTTGGATTTTTTCCAGATTTTGAAACAGTTGCATTATACTTACCGGTCGGGCATCCTGAATCTGAAAATCTGAAATCCAAAATGCTACAATGAACATTTCCTTTGAGCATCATGATGGCACTCAAAAGTTTCAGATTTTGGAGTATTTCAAATTTCAGATTTTTGGATTAGGGATGTTCAACCTGTAATACCTATTCCTATTTACATCATCGGGCTATTACGTGCCAATGAGAAAGTAATTTAACTGTAAGATATATTAGTATAAGATGTTACTAGTATTATTCTGACACATTCTCTAAATTTCCAAATCTACAGTTTTTACTAGTTTACACTGACTTAAAACGATTTACATAACCAATCCAAGATGTACTTGTTTTTAAGACTGACCAATAACATCTTTTCTTTGCAAGACTGAAGCAATGTCTAAAAGATTTCCTGTGTGTATTTTTGAGAAGCATAATAAATTTAACAGAATATTTAAATTTCCATATACATATATATTTTAAGAATGCCCATCCAGATATTATGAGTTTATTATTAATTGTGGGAGTATATATTATTAGTGACGTAGTAATTTACCTTAGGATAATTTTTTTTAAATATTGAAAAAACTTTTAAGTGGAGATCTTGAGACATTTAACAGCCGTTCTTCATTTTTTAAGCCTACTGACACATTCAAACTCACACTTCTTTCTATCACAGTTACCCACCTGCTTTCGAGCATCCACATCAGCAGCATCTTCAACGTAAGTATCATCTGCTTCACGGTCTTCCAGCTCCTTCTCGGCATTTTCTGGTAGAACAATTTCAAAATCATTCTTAGGGGCAGGAAGGCCCAACAATCCTAAACGGAGATGTTCACGAGATTCTCTTTCCTGTAGAAAAAAATTGGTCCTTCTCAATTCACACACGTTAAAATATTCAACCAATATTATGAGTCTCTAAATAATAATTAGCCTAATATTAATTCTAGAAATATGATCCCTGACTTCAGAGCTAAGTCAAGTTTTTTGTTTATTTTCTATCTCCCTATCTTCCCTACATTAAGACCAATCATAAACTTTGACTAGTGATCAATGAAGATACTCTGGGATATTCGAATAGAAGGTTTGGGGCAAGGGCAGAAAAAAGACCACTAGGATTTTCATTTGAAGGGATACGGGATACATTTCTGACACTGAAATTTAATAGCAAATGAAAAGAACAGGTTCAAAAGTTAGTTTATCCTTTGATTAATAAACCTTAATCTGAAAGACGCCCAAAATTATGTGTTTATTTTTAATGGAAATACTAAAGTATAAGTAGATAAAAGAAAAGGAGTCTGTATGTCCCAGAGAAACTGCCTGGTACCCAGAGATTTCCCCAGTACATCTCTGGCTCACCTTTCCAGCCTCATTTCCCACTCTACTCCTTACACCCATGATAGGTGCGAGAACCAGAAGAGTCTTGCTATATCCAAAACATCTTCCACACTTACTCATACTGTGGCTTCCATCTGGGACAGCCCTCACCCTCCTTCTGAGTATACCTCTTCAATGAAGCGTTTCCTGATACCCAAAAATGCAATTATTCCTTTCTTTAACCACCCTAAGCATGCTGGTATTACTCAAAAGGCTCATTCTGTTCTAATACCACAATGATTTTCGGTCTTAGCTCAGTACTGCCAATCTCCCCAGAATATAAACTTCTTTAGAACAAAGGACATCTTTATTCAACTTTAGATTCCCTAAATTGTTCAGATGTATGTTTTGCACACATTAGGTTCTTAAGAGTTGGCATTAGTTGATATCAATTTGGGCATTAAAAATATATATGAACTAACCAAATCAATACATGAAGTTAAAATTAATTTGCAAACCGAAGACCAGTCAATTATCACTGAAACTTCATTTAAAACTTTGATTTAAAAAAATTCACGATTTGTGTCATCAGATAATAAGGTCCAACAGTGAAGTAATAAAAACAATAACAGGGGCAGAAGCAAAAATTGTAACTTTTATAATTAGCTTTCTGTACCACTCTACAAAATATACAAAAGAAAGCTTCACTGAAATAAGGAGCATCAAATTAACTTGGCTTTGAGATCTAGGCTGTCCTTCTAAATGTATGAAGAGAACAGAGTAATTCAAGTCTCAAAATCTAATTTATGAGGCATTTGAAACCCAAAATTTTATTTATAGAAATGGAAAGAAAAAATTAAATATATCATTCAAGAAAGGAAAGTATTAATAAATGATAAGAATTAAAACCAAAAGAGATACAAGGAGCATTACTTTCAGCATCAATATTCACAAACATATTAAGCATAAGAAAAAGTAGGTTTTTTGAGCCCAAAAGGTTCCCCCTTCTCATCAAGTCTTACAAATACTTTTCCTTTTCTGGCATCCATTGGTGCACAGATTCTTAAGGGATATGTGATATGCACTGACACAGGGGAAAATTTTTTTTTAGTATGAAAAGGGAACTGACACTTACCATCTGCTTCACATAAGTGGGATCACTGTAGTCTGCCATTCCATCCTCAGGATTAATGTTTAACTTGTCTCGAAGAGGAGTTCTACCTGGGGTGGAGTTAGTAACTGGTTTAGGAGTTGTTCCACTCCGGGGTGTCAGCCCTTCAGTTCCATTAGAAGGAGTCCTAGAAAAACAGAAATTCTAATTAATAAAAGTGCCACTTATATTTGGATTGTACTTTCAAATGTTTTTCACATAAATTATTTTACAGGAAATATAAAAAATAAGAGAGAAATAAAGATTCCAGAAATTCTGTCTAGCTGGTTTTAAGTTAGATCTCTAACTAAAAATAAAGGTTTGGTCTAGCTACATAATATTTACACACAGTATTTTTATTGTACTGACTTCTAATAATCATTACATTTAATATTTTCTTACATTTCTAAACTAGGTCCACCAAACATTATTTTGAGCTTTTCTTAATGCATCAGGGTGACTAAGAACAAGCAGCAGGCAGGGAGATTGGCTGCCACACTCAGTGACCCTAGATGACACTTTTTGAGTTCAGCGTCTTCATCTTATCATTCATCTCCTCACTCTCTATCAAGCTGTTGGTATCACATCATTATCGTCATCAGTGTGCATACTTAAAGTAGTTCTTCCCTTTACATTTTGTTTTGAAATCAAACATCACAGTTTTAGAATCACATCTAAATATGAATAAGTTCTGAGTGAGGGCTAAGAGACTCTCCTAGGAATAAAATCTGTAGATTTTGCAGCAGTCTATATTTTAATTATTCAAAGCCTTTTTTGGAGGGCGTGGGGTAGAGTTGCTTACTTTCTGTGTCTTGGTGTGTTCCAGACTGGTGGTGGTACCAGACAGCTATTCCCAATAGGTGAGGTAATACCGTGTAAGACAAGGTCCCTGCCCCCAAGGAGCTTACAATCTAGTTGAGAGACAAGACATACAGTCGCCCCTCAGTATCTGTGGGGGATTGGTTCCAGGAGTCATCTTGGATACCAAAATCTGCGGATGCTCAAGTTCCTTATATAAAATGGCTTAGTATTGGCATATAACTTATGCGCAATCTCTCATACACTTTAAAACACTGCCACATTAGAAAAAAAAAATTTTTCCTTGGGGCCACAGTGTTTTATTACACAAGTAGAATAAAAATTTCAAAAACAAAACGATTCTTTCCAATTTAACAAAAAATCTGTTACTTTTTTTTTTTTTGTTTTCTGTGTGCGAGTTATATGCAACTTGAAAAATAGTCCACACGGCTCCCTAGGTGAAGAGATGAGTTATATATGCTTCACAAGGCCCCGGGCTCAAAACTAGCGTGAGTTCTAGAACTTTCAGACAGATTAGATGTAAGATGTGGGACGCGGTGAGGGGTTGGGGAGAATCAAACACAACTCCCAGATTTCTGGCTTGAAAAAAATGAATGGGGCAGGGCGCGGTGGCTCACACCTGTAATCCTAGCACTCTAGGAGGCTGAGGCGGGAGGATTGTTTGAGCTCAAGAGTTTTTTTTTTTTTTTTTAATTTTTTTTTATTTATTTCAGCATATTATGGGGGTACAGATGATTCTGTTACATATGTTGCCCTTGCCCCCACCTCCCTCCCTAAGTCCGAGTTTCAATTATGTCCATCATTTGGGTGGTGCACATTGCACTCTTTGTGCATGCATATACCCCTTCTCTCCTCCCTCCTTCCCCCTCCCTCCTCCCCCCGGCCCTGAGCTCAAGAGTTTGAGACCAGCCTGAGCAAGAGCGAGACCTTGTCTCTACTAAAAAAAATAGAAAGAAATTATCTGGACAACTAAAAATATATAGAAAAAATTAGCCGGACATGGTGGCGCATGCCTGTAGTCCCAGCTACTTGGGAGGCTGAGGCAGTAGGATCACTTGAGCCCAAGAGTTTGAGGTTGCTGTGAGCTAGGCTAATGCCACGGCACTCACTCTAGCCAGGGCAACAGAGTGAGACTCTGTCTCCAAAAAAAAAAAAAAAATGAACGGATGGTGGACGGGCAGGCTTTGAGGAAGAAATCAGAAATTCCTGTTTGGAAATATTAAATTGGAGATGCCCATGAAACACCCACCAGTGGTTCTACCTGTGGTCAAACAAAAATGTTAACAGGTGAATGACAAGACTAACCCTGCTATTTCTTCAGGTTGTTCCCAGCCACCTCATATCTGTTAAGGTACTTGTGAAAAGTGAAAAGTGTTTGAAAACTTGGTTCGTACTTATTAGCACACTAAATTGGAAAATTTCACTGAATAAACTGGTTTGATGAGGGTGAAAAAAAAATAAAAATAAAGGGTATATTAATATGAAAAAAAAAAAACTAGCGTGAGTTAAATATAACTCACCAGGCAGTTAATGGTGTTAAATCATCTCTAGATTACTTACAGTATCCAATACAATGTAAATGCTATGTAAAGAGTTATCATACTGTATTTTTATTTGTATTATTTTTTATTGCTGTACTGTTATTTTTTATTTTTTGAATTTTCTGAACTGCAGTTGGTTGAATCCACCGATGCAAAACCAGAAGATACAGAGGGCCAACTGAACACAGGAAAAGAAGGATCAGGCTCTCTTACAAGCTTCACAAGAAATGTTAAATGTTATATAAAGACTGGATGACAATGGTTCTTGATTCTGCTTTCAAGTACAGCTATAACAGTCTGAGATGCTTTCTACACTAAACAACCAGTAAGAGGATATATCTTAACACTTAAAAGCAAATCCCAAATATTCCAACCCTTAAAACTTCAAATTCCACTTTAACATGACTTTTTTATAACATCTATATTTTAAAGATTCTTCTTAAAAGACAGTAGCTTAAAACAAAAAAAACTGTGAATAAATACTGATTCTACTTAATGATATGCATGTGGTAGTGCTCCGGGATGAAATGGACTGATACAACTTACTTTGAAATGCATTAAAAATAAAATGGATTAATAGATGGATGGATATATGATAAAGCAAATACAGTAAAACAGTAACAATCATAGAAACTAGGTGGTGGGTAGATGGATGTTCACTTTACCATTTGTCAACTTAAATGACTAAGAGACTGGCTCTCCAAAATAAAGAGTTTATTTGGGAATAGCGAGGGATTGCAATTCAGGATATGCATGCTATGGCAGACCACAGGTACAGCCAAGGGGGATGGGGCTGGGGCAAGGGGAAGCTTTTAAAGACAAAAGGAAGAATCCATGTAAGCTATTTTGAAATGAAGACCACTGGTTACAGGGGCTTATCACAGGAGGTGGCATTTGCTCATCACTGATACTGGTTGAGTATCCCTTATCTGAAATGTTGTAACAAGATGAGTTTTCGATTTTCAATTTTGGAATATGTGCATTATACTCACTGGCTGAGCATCTCAAATCCAAAAATCCAAAGTCATGTTGGTGCTCAAAAAGTTTTGTATTTTAGATTGTATAAAAATGTTTGTAATTTTTATAAAATTCACCTTAGTAATCATTAAAAATGGAACAGGATCTACTCTTTAAAATCAAATATAAAATATTCAGAAACAAGGTGATAGCATCTAAAACTTTGGAAAAAAGGAAGCTCCAAAATATTAAAAACCATGTTGCATTATCTGTTTTAAGTCATACCATGTTCAGAGTTCTATGTAAGGTGGGTTTTATTTTTCTTTTTATGGATAGTTTGTAATAAGAACTGTCCCTTACGTTAGTAAATTACATATGTACAAACCGAAACTGTAAGTTGTGAACACTGGAAAGCACCATTGTGACACAGAGTAAACATCTTAGTAATATAGTAAAATGAATGTAGGCCGGGCACAGTGGCTAGTGCCTCTAATCCTAGTACTCTGGGAGGCTGAGGCGGGAGGATCGGTCAATGTCAGGAGTTCCAGACCAGCCTGAGCAAGAGCAAGACCCCATCTCTACTAAAAGTAGAAAGAAATTACTTGGACAACTAAAAATATATAGAAAAACTCAGCCAGGCATGGTGGCACATGCCTGTAGTCTCAGCTACTTGGGAAACTGAGGCAGTAGGATTGCTTGAGCCCAGGAGTTTGAGG
>CAUYSK010033607.1:0-12257 GCA_963575035.1 Avahi laniger | reverse complement strand
ACTACAGGCCCTGGCCATTCCTCTGCACTGAAACATGTTAAACGTGTTCATGTACTAACTTATTAATTTGCACATTGGTCAGGTGGGGAGATATCATTATCTCCATTTTGCAGATACTGAAAGTGAGATAAAGAGATATGTTGCGGCCGGGCGCGGTGGCTCACGCCTGTAATCTTAGCTCTCTGGGACGCCCAGACGGGCGGATTGTTTGAGCTCAGGAATTCGAAACCAGCCTGAGCAAGAGCGAGACCCCGTCTCTACCAAAAATAGAAAGAAATTAATTGGACAACTAAAAATATATAGAAAAAATTAGCCGGGCATGGTGGCACTTGCCTGTAGTCCCAGCTACTCAGGAGGTTGAGGCAGAAGGATCGCTTGAGCCCAGGAGTCTGAGGTTGCTGTGAGCTAGGCTGACGCCACAGCACTCACTCTAGCCTGGGCAACACCGTGAGACTCTGTCTCAAAAAAAAAAAAAAGAGATAAATCGCAAAGAACATAATCAGAAGATCACAAAGTAGTGGGAATGGAAACAACACATCTCCTGTCTCTGGGGCAACAGCTTTCTCTCTCCCGCCTCCCACTGTTTTCAATCACTCAGCAGATACTTACTGAGCGCCTGCTGTGTACACTTGCCGCCCTCTTCGGCCACGTACAGTGCAGGGGCAGATAGGCGCCCAGACAAACCCCCACACCAGCCTACACAGAGCTGCACCAGGGAAGAGGACAGAGGCCCCAGAAAGCCACTGCACTGGCCCTCTGGGAGGATTGACCTGGGGCTGGAATGAGGAGGGAGAGGGCTGGGGGACAGGCCCGGCCTGGACGTAGCCCCAGATGGTTGGAGTGTCCAGCACCGGGAAGGAGGGGGAGGGAGAACTCGGGGAAGAGGCCAGACACTCCGTGTCCGGTGGTGGGCACTGTGCGCACCAGGCTGTGAGGTGCAGGAGGGTCCCTGTTGGATTTGCGTGTTGAGATGGTCCCTGGCTACCGTGTGAGGAACACGCTGAGGGGAGAGAGCGGGGCCCTGAAGTTACAGGAAAGAGAAGGGATGGGCTTGGGTCCTGTCCTGAGGAGGGGCGGGCAGGACCAGGACTGCTTGCTGGGGCTGGGGGAGAGTGGAAAGAGTTAAAAGTCGACTGTGGTTTCTGGCTTGAAGTACCACACAGGTGACGGTGCCACTTACTGAAATGGGGAAGGCAAGCAGAGAAGCAGGTTTCATGAGAACGGAACAAGGAGACTTACTGCATCTCTGAGTCTTCGGCGACATTGAGATGAAGTGTCTGAGAAGCAGCAGGTCTCCTGTCGCAGAGGAGGGGTCTGTGGGGAGACTGACTTCGGAGTCTTTAGGATAGAGGTGGAAGTTGGGGCTAATGAGGTCACACAGAGAGGGTATAGGCCCAGAGGCGGCAGGAGGGTCTCCTAGCATCTGAAGAAACAGAGAGCAGGGAAGGAGAAGTGTAAAAAGCAGCAGCCAGAGAGGCAGTGGAGAAGTGAGTCAGGGGAGAAGACGGCTGCGAGAGTCAGCGGTGCCAGCCGCGCCCCGTAACGCGCGAGGAGTGGACAGCCTTGACTCCTCACCTGTGAACTGGCGTCTCACGGCTGTTTGTCCCAGTGAGTCCCCGAACGCCTGTCTCCCTGCTCTGTGACCCAAGCTAATACCCAGGACTTCACCTCTCTCAAGCCCCCCAGCAGTAGCAAATTTTTGGGTCAATTCTTCCATTACTAGTCCTTTTGCTGGTTTCATGCATTTTAAATAGTTTCTTTCGGAAGTTCACCAGTTATTCTTTCAGAAAACACTACACCACTTCTGCCCAAAGGACACAGTTCAACTTTTGTGCTTGTCTCACAAACATCTCAGGTCGTGTTGTAAAATATAATAATGCCACATTTCACATGAGATGCCAATGGCATGCTGAGTATGGCCACCATTCACATAGGGATTTGGAGGCCCTATCTCGTGAGTTTGACCTTTTCCTACACCCATGGAACTGGGGTATTTTTTTTTCCTATTTGTTGTGAAGGAAATGTCAAAGAAATAGATGCTGAAGTGAGTTTTGTCCACAGCTCGGAAGTCTTCCGGTCAGCCTGGTCGTCTCCCGCCGCCAACCCTGCCCCCGCCACAGCCGCCCCCTCCCGAAACCATAGAGCGGCCAGTGGGCGCTGGCGCCATGGTGGCGCGCTCGAGCGACCTGCCCTACCTGATTGTCGGTGTCGTCCTGGGCTCGATCGTCCTCATCATCGTCACCTTCATCCCCTTCTGCTTGTGGAGGGCCTGGGCTAAGCAAAGTGAGTGAGTGACCCTGCTCCACAGCAAGGGGGAGGAGGCCGGGAGGAGAGAGGCGCCTCCAGCCCACCCAGGAGGCCCCGGCCCAGGGCAGGTCCATGGCAGCTGAAGCCCCGGGGTGCCCTGAAGAACTCCCAGAGTCTGGGCCACTCCCTCCCGGCTCACAGACCTCAGCGAGGAGAGCAGAAGGAAGTGGAGGTTCACTGTCCTCTCTGCGTCTCTGGAGCTCGGTGCTTAGCTGGCTCCGTCTTCCTCTGGTGTCTGAAGCTGCTTCTCTGACCTCATGTTCATGCTTACAACTGGCTGCCCTCAGCTGTCCCCCTCATCCTGGGCTAATCTGTCTTTTAGTCACCAATTTCTGCTTCAAATGGCAGCACATCTGGCCAGTTTGCCTCAATTTACCAAATATTGCTCCTTTTCACTCACCGCCTCCTTCCCGCAAACCCTTGCTGCTCCGTCTCCCCCGCTTCTCCTCACTGCAGAAGAGTCCGGATGTTAGGAAGAAGTGGGTGACAGGAAGGAGATTCTGAGAGAAAATGTCCTTCCCTTGGGCAATGTCAGCCCCCTGCCTACGTCCTTTAACCGGTGTGGTCGCGAGTTTCCCGAAGTCCATGTGGGGCTTTTTCAAGGTGCCCACGGCTGCCCTGGCATACACGTGCTTCTGTCCTCTGTCCTTCCAGAACACACAACAGACCTGGGCTTTCCTCGAAGTGCCCTCCCACCCTCCCCCTGCCAGTACACTATGGTGCCGTTGGGAGGACTCCCAGGCCACCGGGCCAGCGGACAGCCCTACCTCAGTGGCGCCAGCGGACGGGCCTGCAGCGGCGGGGCACGTGTGAATAGGGGCTGCCCAGGCGCGAGACCCCAGCAGCACTGCCCCGGGGAGCTTCAGCAGGTAGCGTGCTCCTGGGTGTGTGGCCACCGAGGGGGGAGTGGCTGGCGGCCCCTTGGGGCGTCCTCTTCCCACCTCGTCCTGGGCTGTTGGGCCGGGCTCTCTTGGGTCAAGAACAGGTCATCCTGTTGATCAGCAAACACTGCAAGTTACCTGGACTCCCTGACATGACTTTCGTTCCTCTTCCTATTGAGCAGCAGAGTGACACCAACAGCCTGCTGAGGCAGACCATTCTTGGCAATGGGTACGACCCCCAGAGTCACCAGGTCATCAGGTAACCAGGCCCCTCCCCACCCCTGCCTTTTACTCCCAAGCCCCAGAGCCTCACTTCCTCTTCAGCTCCCAAACCCAAGACAGTCCCCGAGAGCCGAGGAGTAGTGCTGCGCTCAGGGAGCCCCAGATCTGACACCCTGCCTGCTGGCCGTTCCCCTAATGCGCAGTCGTTTTGTTTGCACTTGTGATGTCCTTCCTGCTTGGCGGCACGGGTTGGCTCCTCAGAATCCCCCCCACCAGGCAGGCCAGAAACACCCACATACAACCGGCTTTGCCCACAGGCCCCTGGACACCTGGCTTCACTCACATCCTCCCACATGGAGTAAGGTGGAAACGGACTAGAATTATCTGTGGAAACGATGGCGTGGTGCACTTCATGCTCAGAGGCCCCTCTGAGCCCTACTACCTCAGACAGGGAGGCAGCCACAGAGGTGTGGGGGGCCAGGCCCCCTCTGCCCCACCTCACTCCCCGTCCGGTCTTGTGCCATGCAGGGGTCCCAAGGCTAGCGCGGACGAGGGCTCTTTCTTATACACACTGCCTGATGACTCAACTCACCAGCTGCTCCAGCCCCACCAAGACTGCTGCCACCTCCAGGAGCAGCCAGCTGCCACGGGCCAGTCAGGCATGAGGAGTGTCCCTGAGTGTCCTGGACTGGAAGCAACGTGGGGCCCCCCTTTTCACTCAGGTCAGTGCTGGGGCACGGTGGGAAACCCGAACAGGCCGGAGATGACGTGAGGCGGGCATCCACCCCCCAGGAGCGATTTGGAGGAGAGAGAGATGACGGGGCGTGGAGGGTGGCTGGCCACTCTGCTTCACCGCTGAAGGCCCAGTCGGTCTATAGGGTGACCCGGGTGGGTCCTACGCTAGCATTGCAAGCTGTGGTCCTTAAAGGCTGAGCATAAGGACATGTCTCCTTTTCAGAGAAAGAAGCCCTTTGGTCTCTGCATTTCAAGACCATTCACAAATTCCTTTTGCATCTCATCACACAAAGAGGCATTCTCTAGTCACTCCAAAATACCTTGCTTTGTTGGGGCTTGTCTCTTAATTAAGGAATAAGTTTGCGTCAGTCATTTTAAGGAGCCAGGTCCTTACAGACAGCATCATAAGTCTTTGTGCTTCCACAGAACTTTTTCTCCAAGGGGCTGGGGGCCATTCATGCCCCCCTCATCTCACTGTCTGCCTCTGTGCCTTGGAAGCCAGTGGATGCTTGGTGAGGGCACAGGCTGGCTCAGAGGACTGGCTAATATTTATTAGCCTCTCTGGTGTGCATGCCCATTCACATGCAGATCTGGGCCCTGTGTCTGGGAGATTAAATTCTAAAAGACCTAAAGCCAGACTCAGCATCATTAAAACCGAACCCTGTCAATTTAGGGTGAATGACTCGTGCGTGGGATGATTATAACCAGCAGCCATACTGAAGGGTGGACCAGCAGCCAGAATCTAGAAAGAGCAGGGTTTCCTCCTGCATTTCGTGGGCTCCGCTGACTTCATATGCTGCTGGGGTGCAGGCTAAGTGCTTGAGTCTCCCGTGTCAGGGGAGACCTTGGAGGGAGCATAAACACCCTTCAGGGACCGTGTAACCGGTTTCCACCACAGATAGAGACAGACCCAGTACCACTGAGTGTTGATGCCTCGGTCAGTGTAGATTTTAATGTTTCCTGCTCTTTCTCCCCCGCAGGGCCCCCGTGCTGCTTGGGCCTTGTACCAGTTGAAGAGGTGGACAGTTCTGACTCCTGCCAAGTGGGTAGAGGAGACTGGTGTCCCCAGCACCCCCCAGGGGCCTACATAAGACAGGAACCTGGGATGCGGCTCTCTCCCAGCCCACCGGTACATGTGTCCTTTGAAACACCACCTCCCACAGTTTAGGCAGAAGCCAATATCCCAGAAAGACTATATATGTTTTTTTTTTAAGAGACAGAGAAAATTGGTATTTATTTTTCTATTATAGCCATATTTATATATTTATGCACTTGTAAATATATGTATATGTGTTTTTATAATTCTGGAGAGACATAAGGAATTCTACCCATTGAGGTACGAGAGGGAAAACAAAGAAGCCACAACTTTAACAGGATTCGAGCAGGAACGAGTAACGCAGACTGGCCAGAACGCAGACTCCTCACTCAGAACCTCTGCAACCGCGGGAGGCTGCAGGAGGCCCACGGAGAAGCCAATGGGGAAGAATCCCGGCTCACTGTTCACGATGACCACGAGGCAGAGAGGGAGGGCCACGGTATTCAGCCTGGAGAACGCGTGAAGATGGCTAGAGCTGGGGCCACGGGAAGTGTTTTCCTAAGATGCCCATGAGAACAGACTAAGATGTGTACAGCACTATAAGCATTAACAGATCTTCCAGAATCAATAATCTGTGGCAGCATATCTCTGTAAAAACAAACACTGTAACTTCTAAATAAATGTTTAGTCTTCCCTGTAACCTTCAACTTAGTCACATATGAGTCAGCATTTTCTTTGGATGTTAGAATTCAGTCTTTGAGCATTTGAAGAAAATACCCACCTGCTTGTAACATTTTCAGATCCATCAAGAGATGAGATCTGGAAAAGGTAGATGTTTCTCTCTTTTTTGTTTTTTTGTCTTTTTAAACACTGAATGCCAGTTGTTTTGATTAATTCAGAATGTACTGACTAGTCCAAGAGGGAGACGCTATACAACAGGCAAGGAGAAGCAAAGTCCCTCCCAGGTCTCTTACTAACTGGACTAAAGCCTTGGTCATACTGAAGGAACGAAACTAAGCCTTTTCGTATACATGTGTGTGTTGAAGACCAAATATTTTCTCCAAAATACCATTTAGTTGAGTGCTATGCTACCTACAAATGAACATACTGTGCGTGATAAATTCACTTCCTTTCTTTCCAAAGATACACCAACACTGCTGAAGTAGGTGACTCACCAATTTAAAACCCACATTTACTTACTGTTGTCCAACCAAAGGATCGACCATACATTCTTTTTTAAATTGAACTTCTAACATTTTTTATCTGTAGAACTCGAACTAGACGGAGACTGAAGCTTGCAATGAGAAACCTAACACACTTAAACTGAGTTTTTTGGTGAGGGGCTGATCGATCCAAGGTGGGATGTATTTTCTAGATTTCAGTAATGTTGGGTTACGGGTGAAATGCCACTTGAGACAATCACTTTAAGTCATGCCAGACCCTGGCTTCCAATCACAAAAGATTTTGATAAACACTATCCTAGAGAAGGCGGAGGAATCGAGTCAGACTCTTGATTGTTTAGGACAAGCGCACCCCCTGCTGGCAAGAAGGAAAGCAGCACCCTTTTGTATCCTTTTCCTATCAGACAGCTAAATGTGAGAACTCTCATGGAAACGTAACGTGATTTTCAAAAATGGAAAGCAGAATTTTAAAAATATTTTTAAAAATTAAAGTAGAGCAGGGCAGAGAAGCAGTAAGATATTGTGATTTCAGACACAACCAGGCGTTGAGGGCACAGAGGTCACTTCCTGGAGCGGGCGGGACTGCTGCTCTCAATCTTCGCTTTGCTAATCCAGGAGCTCTCAACTCTGTAACTGACCTTCTAGCCCACTGGCTCTTTAAAAGTCTCCTTTGTTTTTTCCCCTTGATGATCTAAGGTACTTGCCAAAGTGAAGTTTGGTAAATTTTGTATTAAGTGATATGTAAAACATCTGCTTTCTGCACAGCATGAGAATCACAACACTGAATGGCTTTACCTACTCTCCCCACCCCGAAAAAAAGTCCAGGGGAAGAAAAAGCACTTCTGAGGCATATTAGATTAGATAAATGTGTATATTTACCTTAGTCAGTTGCAAGAAAGAAGGAAAAGTTTAGGACAACAGGCTTTTAAATTTCAGACCAGAAAATGAAACAGCTCAGATATTCAATTTCATTTTATTTTGTATTTCTTTAGGTTCAGGTTAATTATTATCACAGTGCCTTTTTAAAGCTTTTATTCAGTCAGCAAAGGCTTCCTAAATTGCTAAAGGAAGAATAAGACCTAGCTGTGGGGAGCTGATGGGGGTGGGTGCAGAGCTGAGCTGAGCTGAGGCTGGCAGGCCTCTCCGAGGGTGGGCCTGTGGCAGGACAGGCTGACTCCAGAAACAAGTAACTTCTTTTACTGTGAAGTTGCAACAAAGGGACTGGACTCTTCAGTTTCTTTTTCTTCCAATGCTGCAGTTGATCAGCCATGACACTATGGACAAGAGTTCGAAATAGCCAAGGTGTATTAACAGTTGATCCACAACTAACTCAGTGTAGGCTGAATTTTGGCTGCACGTCAGAGGTGAGGCTGTTCCTCTGAGAGCACAGGAGGAGGCAGACAGCAGTGTGACTGAGCAGGACGCTTTCCCGTCACCTCCAGGCCGCCTCCTGCACATGCTGCACTCTTGCGGTCTTTTTTTTATTTCAAAATTTTTACAGGGGGTACAAACGTTTAGGTTACACATATTGCATTTGCACTGCCCGAGTTAGAGCTACAAGTGTGCCCATCCCAGACCGTGGGTACCACACCCATTAGGTGTGAATTTACCCATTCTCTCCTCCCCCTTCCCACCTGCCTGATTGCCGATGAAAGTTACTTCCATATGTGCACATAAGTGTTGATCAGTTAATACCGATTTGATGGTGAGTACATGTGGTGCTTGTTTTTCCATTCTTGTGATACTTCACTTAGTAGAATGGGCTCCAGCTCTATCCAGGATAATACAAGAGGTGCTAGATCACCACTGTGTTTTGTGGCTGAGTAGAACTCCATGGTATACATATACCACATTTTATTACCACTTATGTATCGATGGGCACTTGGGTTGTTTCCACATCTGTGCAATTGTGAATTGTGGTCTTTCGTTTGAAGCTTAACTTCCCAAAAACTCAGTCTTAAGTCCAGACTAAGTCTGGAATCAAGTAGAAATGAAACTAAAGCTATCAACATATCTTTATATATTGAAAATAAAATAATTGAGTGTTAACTGTCTTGTTAAATCCCAAACATGCTGAATGAAGCCCTAAATATTGTAGAATTAACTAGTGATATAGTGTAGTTCAATTTGGGAAAAAAATAATAATCCTGATTAATTTTACTCTAAGTTGAAATACAAATGAAATCCTTGACATGGGTCTTCTGCGGACTAAATTCATTTTTGCTGCAATTATTATAAAATCGCAGATCTTCAGAATGGGAAGGAGCCTCAGAGTTTTTATAGATTCCTCATTTGTCAGACAATAAATGAAGCAAAGGAGGATTAGGTAACTTCTCTTGGTTCTCACAAGTATCAAGGGGATAGTATCTCCTCAAAATCTTTCTTGGAGACCAATCACTGTACTCAGGCAGTTATTCATGTGTATCCAGCCCCCACCATGGCACCCAGTGAGCCCCACCAGGTATTCACACTTTGTTTGGTCCCCTCCCACATTACACCAGGTTGGCAGGAGTGATGCAAAGTCACTTCTGAGAGTAGGTTGTAAAAAAGACTGTGGCTTCCATCTGGGTCATTCTCTCTTGCTCTTCTCCTCACTCTTGGGTCACTCCCTCTGGGAGAGTCATGTTGTGGACAGCCCCACGGGGAGGCCCACGTGGTGAGGAACTGATGCTTCCTGGCAAACACCAAGTGCATGGGTTTGAAAGTAGTTCCTCCAGCTCCAGCCAAGCTTCAGATGGCGGCAGCCCCAATTCCCATCAACTCCATGAGAGACCCTGAGCCAGAGACACCCAGCTAAGCTGCTCCCAGATTCCTAATGCTCAGAAATGCTGGGGTTTGAGAAGGTTGGAGAAAACAGGTAGGGTGAGATAAATTTGTTGTTTCAAACTAAATTTTAGGGTAAATTTTTACATAGCAGTAAATAAGACACTCAAAGCTATGACTAACACATTTTTAAAAATACTTCAAAGGCACACATAGTTTAGGATACACAGCAGAGAAAGTGATAAAAGGGTGCTCTCCAATAGAAAAGCAATCGCATCAGAAATTAATGGTGACAGATACAAACAATAAACTATTCTGATCTCTTAAATAAGAATATAAAAGAATCTTAGACAATAGATCAAGTGGTCACCTCTAAGAATATTCTAGCATACAAAGAAAGCAAGTCCTGTCTATAATTTGGGGGGACAGGTTAGCAGGCTAATCACAGGTTAGGAAGAGTTGGTGTTGCTCAGTTGCTTTTTACAGTTATGCAATATCACGTTCTTCACCTTTCCTTCTCAGTGAGCGACTTATCTTGGGACAGCCTCAGTTGAGTAGCTCCTTAATGCAGACCCATAGAGCTCTGAATCTAAAGTGCGATGCTACGTTACTGACAGGACTCCAAATGTCAGTGAGGTGTTCTTCCATGGTTGCAGCCATGAATTTCAGTGATCACTTACCCCCAAACCGAAAGGATACTCTTAGTTTAAAATGTTATGTAGAATCAAAAGTGACTGTTAGAGATGCTCTCTCAGAGGGATGTAAATCTATTTCATTACTTCCTGATCTGTAGCAAAACCAGGAAATGACCCAAGTAAAATCTGAAAAAAAAATGGCACAGGACATGAGAAACTGTGGCCAATAGCTAGAATTCTGATGGAGCTGCAAAAGTCTTCAAGGAAAAGCCTCCTCATTGACCATTTTGCAAATCTCCCTCCTCTGCTCCACTCAGAACTGAGAAGTCTGCAAAAACCATGGGCGATTCAGGAAACTGGTTATTGTCCTCTCTGCCAACCAAAAGCAAACTAAAGCAAACTGCTCTGTCATGTCTGTCTACATTTCCTGAATCCTGAGCCCTTCAAATAACTGCTTTGTGAAGTTGACTATGCCAAAATTTGAATTTGCATTTCTTACTCTATGATATTGTTGGCAAAATAATTTGTCTTTTTTTCTTGCATTCTCTTAGGGAATACTAAATAACATCAATGTTTGTTTTCTAAGGATGCAAGTATCAAGAAAAGGAGGTTAACTCATGGACTGTTGAATGATAGTTTTTCTTGCCAATAGCTAAAAATTCAGAATACTTGAAAATCAAAATTTCCTAAAACAAAATATATTACAGATGCATTCTTGTGATTGTGAGATACAGCTTTGTTAAAACTTCATATTCAATCTATAATATATAGTAGATCCCAAACATCTAAAATGGTTCAGTTCTATAATAATTAGATGTTGGGTGCTTCATTCAGTTCTAAGATAACTAAATTGGAGAGAAATTATTAAAACTACATAACTGTTTTTATGTATTAAAACTACATAGTCTGTTCTAGGGTAAGTACACCTTAAAAGAATAGGATTGTGACAAGGAAACAGAACTTCTGTGAGTTATGTTGGAAATCTTGGATGGGTTTGAAAAAAACGGCAAACTCAAAGGTCCGTGGGCCCCATCTCATTCTCTTGTGAGGGCCGAATCGGTGGGAGGATAAGGCCACCTTTCTTACGCAGAAGAGCAATCTCCTCCTTTAAGGCTGAAATCCTTTCCGCCTGGGTTTGGATCAATTCAGTGACCTTCTCCTTTGCCACGATATCTGCTTTCCGAAGGCCCTGGAAGGCATTGCCCTGTTGAAAGAAAATGTTTAAGCATCATTTGGGATGTGAAAATTTCCCTCCTTCATATACTGTGTATCTGTTAGGAGGGCCAGCCTAACAGTTTGAACAGCTACTGCTCCTTAATCTAAGGAGCCTTCAATTCCTCTGCTAGAATCCCACCATTAAAACGTGCACCTCTGTACTAATGAACAACTCTTCAAATGCAAGTCCCTTGGGAAGAGCAGCACTTTAAGCTACCTCTCAGTCACCCTTTACCTAGAGGCTCATCTCTGGAATCATAAAAGATACAGTATGCCTTCCTTTTTCTATACAGTCCATATTTTGATGCCTAGAAAGAAATCTGTTTCCTCATCTGATTTCTTTCCCCGTCAGCCAGCTCCTGCTCATGCTTCCAATATCACTTTAGGGAGCCATGCACTAGTTTGACCAATGGACTAGGTTAGAATTTCCTCTTTGTTCTATCCAAACATCTACCATAAGTATACGTTATTGTAATTACAAAATTGAATATTTGACCATTTTTTAGCTTTAAAAAAATGGCAATTTCAGATGGTTTGACTTGGATGCTCGTTTGATATCATTCCTGCTAGATCTTGTGCCTTTTCGAGATAGCACCCCATATAAGTGAGTCTCCCCAGTGCACCAGTACCTGCCCTAGTGCTTGTTACATAAGGAGATGCTCAATAAGGTGTGAGTACAGGAACATGTCTGTTAAAGGAAGGACATGACACTGACCTAGTGCCCACTCAGTGCAAGGTGCTCTACATATGCTCTCTCATCTGATCCTCACAACTCTGAACTCAGTGTTGTTACTCAGAGAGATTCATGAACTGGCCCAAGTCACTGTATTATTAAGGGCTGGAAGCAGGGTTGGAAAAAGTTTCCTGAAGCCAAAAGTCCATGATTTTTCCATTACCCCAATTTACTATGGCAGTCCTTTGTGGTAAGTAAGGGTTACTCAGTACCCTTCTGCCTCTTCTCCCCTGCTTACCTTTATTTTAGAAGCTGTGAAAACTAAACCCTAATCCTACCCATTTTCTCTTCTGGCTAGAGGTGGCTAAGTGGATATAATCAGAAAACTTTTGCACTTTTTTTTTTTTTTTTTTTTTTTTAGACAGAGTCTCATTCTTTTTGCTCGGACTAGAGTGCCGTGGCGTCAGCCTAGCTCACAGCAACCTGAGACTCCTGGGCTCAAGCGATCCTTCTGCCTCAGCCTCCCGAGTAGCTGGGACTACAGGCATGTGCCACCATGCCCGGCTAGTTTTTTCTATATATTTTTAGTTGTCCAATTAATTTCTTTCT
>CAUYSK010033605.1:0-44818 GCA_963575035.1 Avahi laniger | reverse complement strand
CCTCTCTAGAAAGTTGCCTGCCCCTGGAGGGTTACCTCCCAGGGGCGTCCTTGCACGCACGCACGCACGCACACGCACACACACACACACACACACACACACACACGTCCTCTCTAGAAAGTTGCCTGCCCCTGGAGGGTTACCTCCCAGGGGCGCCCTTGCACGCACGCACACACACACACACACACACATACACACACGTCCTCTCTAGAAAGTTGCCTGCCCCTGGAGGGTTACCACCCAGGGGGAAAGGGGGGGAGAGAGAGAGACAGACACACACACACACACACAGACACACACACACACACACGTCACACACACACACACACACACACACACACACACACGTCACACACACACACACACACGCACGCACGCACGCACGTCCTCTCTGGAAAGTTGCCTGCCGCCCCTGGAGGGTTATCTCCCAGGGGGAGAGGGGGGGAGAGAGAGAGACAGACACACAGACACACACACACACAGACACACACACACACACACACACACGTCCTCTCTAGAAAGTTGCCTGCCCCTGGAGGGTTACCTCCCAGGGGCGCCCTTGCTCTTACCTGGTCCTTCCACGTGCACACCAGAGCCCATCTCCTTTTGCCTGTTCACAGTTCACCAGGATATGCTGATTTGATGTTAAAAGACACTACTTTTGAAGAAAATATTATTTTAATAAATATATTTATTTACTAAATATCATAACAAGTAAAAATATGAAGTCAAAAATGTAAGAAAGGTGAGAGATACTTGGGGAAAAATACCATTATGATAAAAGATTTCCAAATGCTCTTTTATAAAATTAAGCAGATCTGGTAAACAAAAATAAATAAGGACATAGAAAAATTAAATAACATAAAAAGTAAATGTGTGTGAGAAATATATATTTTTCTTATGTCCATGATACATTAACAAAAATCAGTCTAAGTTTGGCTACATGAAAACATTAATTTTTAAAAAAAGATTTAAAAAACAAAATTTCTTGGTAATAATTCAGTAAAAATAAACATAAATAATTCAAAGCTTTCATAAAAATACTTACATTTACTTTGAAACTGAGGTATGTAGTCTTGGACAATCTGGAAATACATAAAATATGAAAAGTAAAATCACAGTCTTAAAAGTCAGTGAAAAGGAAAACTCTTAAAGATCTCTAGTTTTTTGGAAAACATATACTCATTAAGATATTTTAAATGTCTTCATTGTTGAGCAGACAATGAAGTTGGCTGATACTCATCTTAAAAATTAGAAATATGAGAAGGAATCTGGGAAAAAGGAATAAAGTTTAAAAAGTAACAGTAATGAAGTAGAGGACAAACAAAACACATAGAAGGTAAAAACATTGCCTTTAAAAAATGCTGATAGGTAACTCAGTCTTGATTAATGAAAAAAGAGAAAAGCAGAAATATTGAAGATTCGAAATGGGAAAGAAGATACAACTACAGATACAGAATAAAGAATGAGATAGCAACGGATTGGGAGACCTGGGATGATTTCCCAGTAAAATAAAAAGTTTCAAAAATGGCTTTGGGGCTAGAACATATTAATAGACCAGTTATTAATTATAATAAAGGGGTCGAAAAGATTAAAAATTTATTATACAAACAAGACATGTATAGGTGTCGCCTGAATTTTTGTCTAATCTTTCAAGAACTAAATAATTGCAGTCTGTTTTGGGCTTAAGAGCAAATTGAAAGTCCCTTGTTTATTTTTAATAATAAACCCAATAAAAAATAGCGTAAGGAAAAAAAGCCAGTTTAAATGAGGCATTTAGGTATAAAAAATGCAAATGAAACAGTAGAGCTCATAATGTAGCCAAAGAATGATACTTTAAGTAGAATTTATCCTAATAAAACAAGGAGAATTTAGAATCAGGAAATCAATATAATTGATAAAGAGGAAACCCCATGGGATTATTCCTAGAATAGAAAATAGAAAGAAACTTTATCAAACATGATAACTGCTAGTTAAAAAGAAATCAAAGGTATATATTATCTTCAATGCAAATTACTAAATTATCTTCAGTTTTTAAAATCAGGAATTAGAGATTCCTACTATTGCCACAGTAGGAAGTATTTCCCTGAGTTGGCCTCTTCACGGTGGTGCATCCCCCAAGTTTTTCCAGTGGAGTTAATAAAATCCTTGAGGATCTTTTATATGTAGAATTGACTACTTGGCTTAAGTTACTACTCAATTTTAAAGTTGTAAATTTATAAACCTTTTTAAAAAGCCTTTAAATTTATAAATCTTGTTTCATTTATAAATCAAATAATTGTGACAAATGTAACAATGTTTTTACTTTTGCTATTGATTAATGTTACTTCAATTCGTATATTTAACAAATTAACATCTAAATCATTTATAAACTATTAAAATTTAATTATCTTACACTTTTAAAGTATTCCTAAACTTAAGATATATTCCTCAAAAATACTTGAAACTAGACCTTCAAATTTAATAAGCAAAACCTTTCTAAGCACTTTAAGCAGCTCTGGAATGTTAAATGTCAGTTGAGGATGTAGACGTTGTAGTATATATTCAAACACTGTTTACAAACTTCATTATGTTCTCTTAAACATTTCTAATTAAAATCATGATTCTAATATCAAATACTTCAGACTATAACCACAACTTAAACATCCTCAGCACTTATGCTGATACACAACACACATACAGATTATCACATGTTCACAATTATTGCAAAATATATTCTTAAATATATAATACAAAAGAGTTAATACATAGATTTGATTATCTTTGTGTCTAAAGTTATTTCTGCGTCTTCTCAGGTTGCAAAATCACTGACTTCCCTAAGGGGAATATTTACCATCTTGGCTGAGTTTCAGCTGTTGCGTAGATTATCTTGGACCATCATTTGGTTGTGGGTTATCTGATGGAAAGCTTGAGACTCAGATCAAAACCTTTTAAAATATTGATGCCCCAGCCACAGGTTAACATACTGAGCTCTTCATATAATAGGGCAAATTTCCAAGCCCAAACCTTTTGTTGTACTGAGTACGCTAAGCCTGTATTGCATACGTATTATTGTTTTACGAAACTCTGATACAGTGTGCTGGGAACGCTGGTGTGTAGCCGCTGTTGTAAACAGTTGAGCAGCTTCTTATAAAGTTAAACCTTTTCTTACAAAGGGCCCAGCAATTCCACTTCTAGGTATCTTCAAGAGAAATGAAACTTATATTTACACAAAGACTTATGCATGAATATTCATAGCAACCTAATTACTAAATAACAATAGCCAAAAGCTGGCAATAATCCAAAAGTCTTTTGATAGGCGAGTTGATAAACAGTGGTATATACATGTAATGCATTACTACTCTGCAATGAAAAGGAGTGTTCACACTACTAATATACGTAACAATGTGAATAAATACCAAAAAACATTATATAGACATGTGAAAAAAACCGTACATAAGAATTTAGTACTGTCTGATTCAATTTTATGAATTTCTGGAAAAGGCAGGCTGATCTACAGTGTCAGGAAGATAACAGGACTTAAAGAATTTTTTAGGCTAGGCATGGTGGCTCACGCCTGCAATCCTAGCACTCTGGGAGGCTGAAGCGGGGGGATTGCTTGAGGTCAGGAGTTCAAGACCAGTCTGAGCAAGAGTGAGACCCCATCTCTTACTAAAAATAGAAAAAATTAGCCAGGCATGGTGGCACACTCCTGTAGTCCCAGCCATGCAGGAGGCTGAGGCAGGAGGATCGCTTGAGCCCAGGAGTTTGAGGTTGCAGTGAACTGTGATGATGCCACTGCACTGTAGCCCTGTCAACAGAGTGAGACTCTGTCTCAAAGAAAAAAAAAAAAAATGACTTTTTTAAAGATTTAATCTTTTTATTATATCTAACTTTATAACTTGAATTCTTTTATTTGGGTTGATGAAAATGTTCGTTCCAATCTGTATTACAGCTAAGCTCTTTTCTACCTGATTGGATTCTGCTTCCCTCCTGCGCTTTATCATCTTGCTAATTAACTACCATGCTAAAATCATTTCATGATAAGTATTATGATATTATGACTAAGATAAACATAGTTCCTTATTCAAAATACAACTATCTCAAAAAGCTATTTTATAAGATTAAGTGATTATTCATCTGATGCTTATTATATTCTTTGAGATAACTAACAAAAGATGTATTATATTTGAGACTCCAAATTTTATTTGGTTTTTTCTCTGTTTGCTAGAATGCTCCTGTAGATGTTGGCTTCATGGTTTCTAAGCTGCTTTTGACCATACAGTTATGTCCAAAAACAGAATTTCAGTCCAGTGAAAGATTTGGTGAAGACCTAAGTGATAATACATGGGAATACATATTTGCCATTGATCTGCTCTGCTGCCATCAGAAATGGATTTGGACACATGATAACATCATAAGGTTAGCTATTTTGCTGACTCAAATAAAGTTGGGTTTTTTGTAAGGTATTCTTTTGAATGCTGCATTGTGGTTTGAATCTTTTTTTTTTGTTTGTTTAAGTGTATAAGGCAGCTGAAACATTTACAGATGACGTTTTTATTTGGATAAGAGTAAACTACCCTTAATATACCTGTAACATTACCACATTCCCTTGCTTTACTTTTCCTCAGTGTCTGTCACTCCTTTTTGTTAGATTCTGCTATTCTCTCTGTCCCCAGTAGAAGTGACTCAGGAAGTGGGATTGGGATGCCTTTGTTTGGTCCACTGGCATAGCCCCAGCATGTAGGACAGTGCCCACACCAGGGAGGCACTCAGCAAACCTGTGTGGAATGAAATGTAATTTTTATTATGTTAACATACAGATACTCTAGGAAAACCCAAAGCAACAGAAATATTCAAAATTATAGATTAGCAGTTCTTCTCACCTGGAAGACAATAAGCCTTATACTCTCAGGCACCCATTATATGTAATAAATTAACCTTCCTCTGTGCATCTGTAGCCCTGGCACTATCTATGTGCCACTTCTGGGAGAAAATTGTTACTCAAATAATTTTTCTGTAGGTATTAATTATGCTGAGAAAGGATGGTATAAGGAAGTTTGTGGCATTAAAAAGGTTACATCAAAGGGTTGATAATCCATATCATTTAGATACTTGAAGAATATATTTTATGGAAATTACCTTGTGTAAGGATCCATCTGTGTACAAGGATGTCTGTCACTCTCAATCCCTTGACCCTAAGGATAGATTAGACATCTAAATGTCAAACAAGAAGAAATTGAATCAGGTAAAGCTATATAATGAGATAATAGCTGCATTAACGTACAGAGCTGTGAGTGGATTTTTATGTATCGACATGGAAAAGTGTTTCACAGTCTGTTACTAAATAAGACAGTGACAGAACGGTCTGTCCAGTGCCAGTCTGTGTGATGGTATGTGAGGGCCTCCTGTGGGCCTCATGTCTCTGCAGCTCTTCATGGACGCCCAGGGGGCAGGGGCCCTTCTATGCAGCATCAGAGCTGCTTTGTCCACGATCCCCCCCAGCGGTGGGGAGGACAGTGTCAAATACAAGGGTCTCTGCCTGAGCGACTGCAAACTCTCTTCCCTTCCTCAGCACTTCATGGTTCTCTCCAGGTTGTTTACGTCCAGAGAGAGAGCAAGAAGTATCTGGAAGAAAAGCCTAAAATTAGGAGAGTAATAATTATCAGAGACTGGATTATTTGGAGTGCTTTTAATTTCTAATTTTCTTTTGTTTGTATTTAAATTTTCCAGTGATATATAGTGAATGCCTTGCAAAAAGTAAATACATTTTTGAAAAAAGAAAAAGCAACATGGAATTGGTACTGTTTTCAGTCAGTGGAAATATTTTTTTTGTCCCTGTAAAGTGTGTTTTGATTATTGACATTACAGCTTTCCTCTGCTTTAGCTATTTTTATGCACATAGCTTTGTTTGTCTATGATCCTCCCAGGTAACCATGAGCTGCTGGAACTCGGGCTGCTTTAAGTGCCTGAAGGGTCCAAAGGAAAATGCAGACTCTACCACTTCCTAGTTCTGTGACTTTGGGGACACTGTTCAGCTTCTTTGTGTAAAACCTTATAAAAAGAGTCAAAACAGAATGATGAAAACATGTACTTTTGTAGCCTCTTTTAAGTCAGTGTGGGTACAGATATCCTGAATAGTTGGAGAAGATGTAACCTTCCAATACCTGTTCTTATTTTAACTTAAAATGTTAGATCCTTAGCAGTTACTCTTTTTCGCTAATTGCCTGTGGACCATTTAGAAGATAAGTTCTTATAATTTGAGTGATGGTGAGTATATATCTTTTCTTGTTGTTTTACAGTAAGGAGCTGTGGCCTGTAATGGATAAGTGGATAAAATACAGAAAAGGACATGCGAACATTGCATATATTCCTGATATTATTATAGCATCAATACTGAGGCTCATTGGTGAGTTGTCTGTTTTATTGCTCTTTTTTATTGTAATTGACGGACGGTATCCTGGTCAGGGTATAAGTGAATAGTAATATATGATGACTTCAAAACTTCACTGTAATGACTGATTTCACAACCGTCAGAGTAGAGACTTTTGTGCTTAATTTCCTCCTTTCTCTTTCTTTATAAATTAGTGTTTTATCCACTTTTGTCAGAGATTAAGATTTTTTACATTAGTACATTTTATTTATAATTGAACTCGTGCATCTCAGATGCTAATATTAATACACATGCACACACATATACATACACACTAGGATATATGAATTGCTATAAATTATAATCTAATTTGGTTTCTAAAATAAGATATCTTCATTACAGAAATTAAATGATTGTTTAGGAATATTTTAAATGAGACATAAATTCTTCTTAACCTCAGATTAAAAAGAACCTCTGTGGCTATTTGGTTCTACTCCTTTCCTATTGCCCACAGATCTTTGGCTTTTATTTTTCCTTATATTTTTTTCTCTTTACCTTATCTCTGAAAAGCTGCTATCTAGGCTCTGCAGAATTATCAGTGATGAGATCTCCTAATTTCAAACTGACTTCTGTATCTGCAACATGTATTTATTGCTCTTGGGAAATAGAAAATAAGTTGATGGAATTTCTGCATTATGGCCCTTTAGATATTTGAAGATAGTTTTCATGCCTTTTAAGTATCTTTGGATATTAGTTAATAAAAAGTCAAAGATAACAGCAGTCAAAATAAGGTTAGTGTTTGAGGGTATATTATATAAGTGAATCTTATAAATAGATCAAAACAGAAAAAATAATATTCCTGCTACTTTTGTTACTATATCAGCAAATTTGCATTCCTCTTCTATGTGTAGGTCACATGCAGATGTAGCAACATTGTGTTAAGTAAATATATAAAATGGTTAAAGACAAAAGCTTGGTTACCAGGTCGACACCTAATTTCAATGGAAATAACCAAAAATACACTTGTAGTCAAGTTACCAAATAAGAGTGAGAACCAAGTGATTACTAAAGACTATGTACGAATTCAGAAGAGATACATGAAAAGATAAACAGAGGCACAGAAGTGGAAATAAATTACCTATGCCCAGTGGGGCACAGTCCCCAAACGGTTTTGCTGAGTTCCTCAGCTCAGGATATCCTCAAGAACAATTTCTGTCATAGATGCAAAGCACTAGGGAATGCAGAGGGGCCAATAGTGGACATTCCAATTTTAATAGCAGCTTCTCTTAGGAATTCAAGAAAAATTGTTCATACTTTGGACTCATTCTAAATTATGAAATCTTTTTGAGAATTTAAAAAATTGGAGATGTTTTAAGTCTTTAAATATATTTATGTTGACCTAGATGAAGTATCTATGGAATTTTCCAAGAATGTAATATTTTTAAAGTCACATTTTAAAATATGATATTGTTTGCTGTTTATTTTGGAGTGGTCGTTTCTCTGTATTTATTAGTTGTAACAAGAGAGGAAGTAAGAGTGAAGATTGTGTTTTTGAGGTCACTGGCTGTATACCACAGTGGAAACAGCCCCTTGATGTTTATAGAGAAGGGTCCTGAAGTTCTTTTTAGTGACTTGCCCACTGCCTCTTCCAATTAGCTTATATCATCTGGAGTTACCAAATTTGGTTTGTCATCCAAATTGCCTGAGAAACTTTTTTTAAAATATAGATTCTCAGGCTCTATCCTGTGATGTTGTGATAGGATTAGTTTAGAGTTGTGTCTGCAAATCCCTGCAGGCAGGCCAATGATAAAGTGGGTTTGGAAAAGGTAATGATTGCCTTAAATGAGATAGCACATACAGTCATATGCCGTATGCATATGTGATGGTGTTCCCTGAAGATTATAATACCATATTTTTACTGTACCTTTCCTGTGTTTGGATGTGTTTAGATATAAAAATACTTAACCATTGTGTTGCAGTTTACCTACAGTATTCAGTACGTAACATGCTGTACAGGTTTGTAGCCTAGGAGCAATAGGCTGTACCCTATAGCCTAGGTGTATGATAGGCTGTACCATCTAGGTTTGTGAAAGTGTGCTCTATGGTGTTCACAGGAGACAAAATTGCCTAATGATGCGTTTCTCAGAATGCATCTTCGTTGCTAAGCAACGCATGACTGTACTTAATTTTGGTTAGATGTCATAAAACTCTTTCAAACAAAACTGCAAGATTATAGAAGTGCTTTCAAATATATACCTTAAAATTAATGCGTATGTGAATTAATAAGAATGTAGTAATAGTTTAAAAACAAGAATGTATAATTATAGGGAAAAAACTTGACTTGTAATTTTTGTCAAATTAAGGCTAGTTTGTACTTTAAATCTTTAAAATTCTGGCTGTTAAGAAATAGACAAATAATTTATGACTATTTGAGAATACATATTTAGAGTAATATGTGTATATTTATATCGGTGATATGTAATATATAATACAATTATATATTATATATTATGGAGAATAAAAATAATGTATAATTAATAAGGTATAATTGGCAATATCGTAGAATGATAATATAGAAATATAGTTCAAAGGGTGGGTAATTAGAGAAAAAGTGTAACGTGGAAAATAAAAGCAAAGTCAGGAAGAGTAAATCCTTCTTGGGTCTGCTGAAGGAGCTGGTGTGTGCGAGCAAGACAGGCCTGGAGGGTGGGGACACGTGGGGCTGACTTGCGGGGGTGGCCAGTGCTGGAGAGCAGCTGAGTTCTACCCCACTCAGCCTCGTGGTCCTTCCGGTGCCGCAGTACCATGCGCTGACGCCAGCCAGAGCCCAGCAGTTCTGGGCAGTGAGGGCAATGGTGCGGGCTCAGCGGTGGGGAGTGAGGGCTGTTTTTGAGAAGAAACTCTGTTAGTGAAACTCTCAGCATTTGTGAAGCTGACCTTGATTAAGAATTGATAAATAAAAAATTAAGTTGGTAAGCCATGATTTAACTGAAGTCACACACTAATCATATTCTTGATTTAAAATTTTCAAAGTCCCCTAAACGAGGTTTTTACTCCATGGAAAATAAAACAGGCTTTCTGTCAGTGCAATTTAATATCTAATGTTAGATTGAGATATGAACATTGCTATTAGCAAATGGTCATATATGATTATTAAATGGGGTTTACTCTGGACCTACCTTAACAATAATATATTAAAGACCATTTTGTGGAATGCTTGAATTGCTTTAGATGCATAGAAATATGGAGGAGTGATAGAACTGGATCCAATCTTTGCACTCCTCATTTCTTGGCAGAATTGAGGCTAAGAAAGGTTAAGCCCTTGTCTGAGGCCACTCAGTGGGAAGGAAGCAGAGCAAGGATAAATTTGTCCACCACTGGATTCGGTAGAGTGTAAAGCTGTATAATGCCATGTTTCTGCTTGAATCCTGAATAATGTGGCCTACTGGGTATTAATTGGAACCTAGAAGCTAGGAAAACTGTCCCACATGTCAGGTTTCTTCAGGTCAGACTGAAGTAGCCGTTACGTGTTGATTTCTAGCCATTCTCTTGCCAGGTTTTTCAACTTTTTTTTTTTTTTTTTGAAATTGCCTCAACTTACCCTTTCCTTAATATATTTGCATCTACAATCTTAAATGAAAGCCCTGGGATCTTTATCTTGGTCTTACTTCTGCCCTATAGACTCATCTTAGCAGGCTCTCCTCTCCTCTGGCTTGGTGACTGTGCTGTGGAGTGCATTGTCTTTGACCTTGAAAGTAGCTCCACGTTTCTTATTTGTATTCTAATATAGCTGAATGTCCTGGGCTCCCTCACATGCCTTCTGTAAGGACTTTTCTTCCCATCATTTAACCAATTTGTCATCTTTGTCAAGTCACCATATATTGAGTCTTTTTCCCCAAGTCATCTACCCCAGACTGAAAATTTCCTCTTATTTTACTCTTGATAGCTCCATTAATTTAAATAGCTGTAAAATCCAATTTCATTATGTGCTTTTAATTGAAAGAAAGGGAGCCATTGTAACACGATCGTATGTTATCCAGGAATAAATGCACATCCCGTGGCTGAATGATCCCATAGCTGTGTTAGGCACACGCCCCTTTCTCTACTATTTGTTATGCATCTAATGCCCTTGGCACACTGTTTCAGAGGACAGATCCAGTGGCATACAGTTAGCAGTTTGATCTAATTGCAAAGATATATACATATATATGTATATTTTTGAGACAGGGTCTCATTCTGATGCCCAGGCTAGAGTACATCACAGCTCACTGCAACCTCAAACTCCTGGGCTCAACAGATCCTCCTGCTTCAACCTCCCACGTAGCTGGGACTATAGGTATACCACCATGCCCTGCTAATTTTTATATATTTTTTTTTTTTTTAGAGACAGGGCGCTGCATTGCTCAGGCTGGTCTCAAATTCCTGGACTCAAGCAATCCTTCCACTTTGGCCTCTCAAAGTGGTAGGATTACAGGCATGAGCCACTGTGCTCGGCCCAAAGAGATATTTAAAAGTGGTCAGTAACCTAAAATTTCTGATCTCTGAAGTAAATTACTTTTCAATTTCCTGGGCTGCCTAGGAATTATTCAGGTATTTAAAGTGTCATCCTAGATATTCCTAATTCCTAATCCTAATATTGTTTGATCAGTAATTATTTACTGTATATCTGCCAAATATCAAAACAGGGTATGTGTAACCAGCACTAAGCTAGTTCCTATAGGTGATACGAAGTAACAGAAGTTACTTAAATGCTGTATGCCTCAGTTTCTTCATATTTAAAATAGAAATGAGGCTCATGTACTGGGTTCAGATATAAACCCATGGAATGTAGTATTGAGAGAGAATATGATGTCAATAGAAAAACCCAAACTCTCTAAAATAATTTAAAGAGATTTATTCTGAGCTGAATGTGTGTGACCTTGGCCCAGGGAAACATGAAAATTCACCTGAAGTGGCCAGGTTACAGTTTGGTTTTATACATTCATGGAGACAGGAATTACAGGTAAAACCAGAAATCAGTACATGGAAGGTGTACAATTGGTTCAACCTGAAAAGGCAAGACATCTTAAATCCGGGGGCTTACAAATCATAGGTGGGTTTTAGATATTCTTTAGTTGGCCATTGTTTGAAAGCGTTGAGCTTTGTCTAAAGACTTGGAGTCAGTAGAAAGGAATGCTTGAGTAAGATAAAGGGGTCTTCTGTCTGTTCTGTGTTGCTATACTGTAATCAAGTTGGAAAGTAAACCACATTATACTGGCTTAATAACACCTGTTCAGTGAGCTTTTATTGTTTGTAGTCGTGACTCACTAGGCCTCTTAGAAAGGAATCTGGGCAAGAGAAAAAAGGCCAGAGTTCAGTCGTCAATGAACACAGAACAATGAGCATACAATATATCATCATAAAAATGCATCTGAGATATGTTCCAGAGTCTTTTTCCTGTATAAAAGAAGATGAGGGTTTGTATTGATGGAAGAAACAAGTTTCCACCTTGGAGTGAGCTTACATCTGTAGGAGAACCACTGGAATAAAGGAAGGCTCCAGACACGAGGGGACTGGGTGACTGATGCCAATGCTGCCCTGCTTGCCTTAGCCTTCAGTGGATTTAGCTGCCCTGTGATCTCTTTGGCTCTCAAACCTTTTGGTCTCAGGACCCCTATATACTGTTAATCATTATTAAGAACTCTCGAAGAACTTTTGTTACTCCAGATTGTATCAATATTTATTGTATTAGAAATTAAAACTAAGAAATTTTAAAAATATTTAGTTATTCATTTAAAATTAATAGTAATAATCTCATTAACATAAATGACATTTTTAATGAAAAATATTATTTCCAAAACAAACAAAAAATAATGAGAATGACATTGCCTTGTTGCAAGCCTCTTTACTATCTGGTTTGATAGAAGACAGCTGGTTTTTCATTGTCTGTTCTGCATTCAGTGTCTTGCAATATGTTGTTTTAGTTGAATGTATGAAAAAATCTAGCCTCATACATCCATGTAGTTGGTAAAGGGAAGAGTATTTTCATAGGCTTTTCAAATAATTATGGATATTCTTCTGTGATACTATAATAAAACTTAACAAGTAGTAATTTCTCAAAGTAATTTCTCAAAGTGTGAAATCTGAAACCTTATCAGTGAGCTTTTTATACTGTTATACTAAAATCCATTGGTCTAGCTTGCATGTTGAAGGTATCCTTTTGCCCATATATGATTTTGTAACCTGCATTGTTCACTTAGAAAATAATTGATTCACACAGATCTTCCAAATGTCAGCAATATCCCCCAAAACACAGTATCACCAATCTCATCACAGAAAAGTCTTAAGCATCGGAAAGCTATGAAACTCAGAGTGGCTGGTGGACGTTGTTCCATAGTTCTGATTTGCTTAAAGGCTCAAATTTTATCATTGACCATAATGATAAATTTCCTTGATGTTACAGGCTCACTTTGTTCATTTTTGAGAAAATGTCTGCTTCATTCCAAATACTCATAGTTTGTCAGTTCTTTTAATCAAAAGTGGTGTTCCATGGGAAAAGCACCCGGTTTCACTCATGACACAACAGTTCCGCAAGTGCTTTTCTTCACCGCAACCAGTGTGCTGGGTGTGCAGGGGAGAGCTGCATGTGTACTTCCTGGGCTGTCTACAGAATGTTGCAGAGTTCTGTGTTTGGGGGCCTAGATTTAGTGAGAACAGTTGTGACTGCCTCATCAAGGACATTCTTAAGTGAAATTAGCCTTTTTGACTGTGGGCGCTTGGCGATGAAGAATGGCTGCCGTCCAGTGAGGTGCCACCATCTTATTACGTGTTCAGGGTCCAGTCGTTTGATCTGCCGTTGCTTTTGCACCATCAGCCCACACCTTGGCGCTGGAAAGAAGGCACGACATAACTTTTCAGCATTGTTCTGAAATAGTTCTGACTTTGAGGACTCCAAGTTGTCTGCGGACCACACTTGAGAACTGCTGCACTATATTATCACAGCAGCTGCCAAAGTGTTAGAACCGAAAATGTATATTTTGATTGGAATACTGTTTTCTTCTGTTTGATCTATGAGCCTGTTGCCATTTCACAGTAGCCCTATGTTCCTTCTGGATTCCATTGATGACATTGTACTTAGCTGGGAAAGCAACACATTGTATATCATCACATACGTGTGAATAAAAGAAGAGATTGGGTATTTTGGTCACCTCCTGTAAGACAATGGTGCTTTAAATTATGAAAAGTTAATCAACGTTTAACCAAAGACAGTTTACATTTTGTTTTATTGTGTTTCCCCTAGGTCGTTTAGGCCAATTGGGTTTGAAGGAAGGATTTCCATCTGCTGTGAAAAATATTAGTTCAGTTATTGGTATGTTTATACAGCATGCTCAGGATGAAGGTAAAACTCTTGTTTGTTAAAATTACTTGTGAATCACTTGTGTTCCCTTATTAAACCATTTTTGGAATCTTTACTATGTGCTGTGCTCTGTGCTTCTCTTGCTGCCTCGTAGACTAGGGCATATTTGCAAAAACATTTTCAGCATTAGTATTTGGATGTGTGTCTGGATTTTGTGTGTTTGTTTATTTAAATGGCAGTAGTTCACCATGTTGGGCAGTGTTTCTCTAAGGAAAAGGGAACTCTCTTCTCCCTCTGGTGCTAACATTTTGTCTCAGAAACTGTGCCATGTGATCCCCAAAAAGTGTTGTATTTAACCTGGGCTCTCTGCAGCCTGCTGGGTGGAGGCCTGCTGTGTCCCGACAGCCAGATGAGATCACAGGCGTAAGCAGGGATGGATACACGGTGAGGTGCCAGGTATTACTGAGTACTTAGCGTCTGGAGAGAACTTGGAAGGCCGGAAACTTTGCGAGCAAATCATCATGGCAAGATTTCTGTTACATTTACATTTTGTATAGCATGTAATTTTATGTCTCATTCTGTTGTGAGAAAACCTTAACTCAAAGTAACCCTTTATAAGTGATGAATCTAGTTTCTGTTTTGAATATTGTGTAATCAAGGAATAATGTAGTTAAGCAACATCCTATCAGAAATGTACAAAGTGACATCTTAAATACCGCATGACACCCAAGATAGTAGCCGGAATAATGGCTAATGGGTTGTCTTGCCAACAGATACAGACTTGTTCTCTTGCTGGGGCAGGTATAACGTAGAAGTTGGGAGCATGAGGAAGAAGAAGCCGATGTAGGGGCCTGCTGTAGGTTAAATACTGGGCTTGGCACTGCCCCACAGCAAAGCAGGGTCCCCCAGACAACCCTCTGAGGTGAATAGGGGTCTCCCTTATTTTACATCTGAGGAAACTAAAGCCCAGGGAGCAGAGTAATTTGCAGAAGGTAAGGCTAGGCAGCGCCAGCCCAGCTGTTGGCCCTTGTCTGACCAGATCCCTGGTCTTTAAACAGTGCCACATGCTGCTGTTTATTCAGATTGTCTTCTTAATTTCTTGTGCTTTTACTGTTAAACATTTTTTTGAGTTGTGGCCTCATTATGTGCTATGTTCTATTGCTTCTCTCATTGAGTATAGATTAGGGAGAAAAGTAATTTTAAAAGCTACAGTTCTGCCTGCATTTTTAGCATTAACATTTGAATGTGTGGGCTTTTGTGTTGAGTTTGTTTGTTTGAAATAGTAGTAGTTTACCCATTTGGAGAAGACTGAAATACAGGTTAAGTATTCCTTATCTGAAATGGGAAGTGTTTCAGATTTTGGATTTTTTTGGATTTTGGAATATTTGTGAATATATGTAATCTGAAAATCTAAAATTTAAAGTGCTTCAATGAGCATTTCCTTTGAGCCTCATGGTGATGCTCAAAAAGTTTTGAATTTTGGAGGATTTTGGATTTTGGATTTTTTGGAGTAGGGATACTTAACCTATATTATAGTTAACAATAAATTTTAACTAAATTAAGCTTTAATTTAACTAAGTTAACTTATCCTAAAGGAGAACTATAATAATATACTGTAATTTATAACCTAGCTATAATCTAGAATCATATGTTGTAATCTAGTATGTGAAACTGTGATACAAAGATAGTTTTTATTTTATCTCATTTCATTGTGTTTTTTATTTCCAAAGTCCATTATAAATACTTCAAATGGATATTTAATAGTCATGTATTTGATGATTTTTTTTAAAATTTGTAGGTACATCTTAAATTTTTTTATTGTGAGTGTTATTTAATATTTAGTTTTTACTGCTGGCAGAAGCAGAAACGATTCTGTATTTGGATAGTATTTCAGTAGATTACATTATTAAAATTTTGAGTAATGGACATCTTCTTGGATTATAACTGATTTAAAATTTCTTTTCAGATATTCCATGGGGTATACAGTTAGCAGCCGTATATGCTCTTTGTGACTTGAGTCCCAGCAATCCAGCAGAAATTTCCAAGATCCTGGAAGCTTGGCGGAGGGAAGCATCCAAGAGTGTTCCATCTGCCATCCTCAGCTACCTGGAAGAAGTCAGTGCGCTGAGCGCAGAGGGGCTCGGCTGACGCAGGAAGGCCACTGTGGCTAGAGAAGTGCCTTGACACATTTTGAATATAAGTAGATTAATCAACTTTCAGATACAGAGGAAGGTTTAAAGAAGACACAAAATAGATAAACTGACAAGAGGCTCTCCTTATCGTTTGGCAAGGAGACAGGCGAAACAAACGGTTGCACAGTTGTTTTTCCCTAAATCACATACATTTCACTTACGGCTATTGTGATCATGTGACATATGGATTGTATTATTGTGTCTTGGTCAAACAACAAAAACTTGAATTTAGCCCTTTTTTTGCTGCAGAAAGTGTCCTTTTAGTGGCTTTTTAAAATCGAGTAGCATTTTATAATGAACTTACCAATATAAAAACATGATTTGGTTCCTGAGCTGTTTTTGGACTTGTGCTCAAATGAGTGACTAGAAAAAAGTAAATTGGCAAAACAAAGACCTAAAGAGTTTTCCACTTCTTAGCTGGAAATGGGCTACAAAAGTTTTTCTCAAGATGTAGTACATAATTGATCAGAGTAAAACATGGAGAGCCCTTAGCAGAAACTCACTTTAATGCATTTTCTTTATATCTCTAAAGTTCCTTAAAAATATTTAACTTTGTATCAGGAAGAAGAGAACTGAAGAGTAGAAGTTCCCTTGCAGGTTTGTGTATCAATGACATGTATATGAGCGATTCAGAGGTGACCGCAGGCAGAGCTCTGTGTGCTGTGTACATATGGACCGTGCTATGATGTGTCTCACATTTGATGATATTCCACTTTCGGAATTTTAGTATTTGTATATAGAACATGGGTTTAATAACTCACCGTGGTTCTGATTTGTCTTATATTCATCATTTCTTAAAACTCTTGTATGTGTTTTTTATAATAAAAAATAAAAATAAGCCATGCATGTTTATTGTTCTGATTAGTAAAGAGTGACACTGGCCTCACTTCTGTTCTGCCAAAGATGAAGAACCATACTCTAACCAAAGATAGGAGTGAATGGCCATTCCTGAGGACACTCGCTTTCTGGTGACATAAACATATTTAAAGATGGTGCATTGCCAGTATTTATCCAGTTTTGAGTCTTCACTGGGATGCTCTCTAGTGATACCAGATACCATATAATTAAGTGCTCATGATTGGATTTTTTGTTCCCTTACAATTTGACAGCTATTACCCTTTATGTTTTCTTAAGTAACTATAACACCTATAACAAACATAATTGAAATGTATAAATAACTCTGCCCTTTTGGAAGCTTTTTGTTGGTATAGTCATTCTTTCTACCAGTATATATCGAGCATACTCTCTCTCGGCGCCTTGCTGGGAAGAGCTGAACAGCAAAGCATTTAGGAGCCAAATTCTCAAAGAGCTGCGATGTATGGGTAGAGGAAAATCCTAAACAAGTAATCACTCAATAAATGCAACAATCTTAAGTTGAAGTAACCGCAGTGAAGAAATCATGTAGGTTTGCAGTAGAGGTGTCATGAGATTACAGTAACCAGGACTGTTCAGAGGCAGAGGGATGCGAAAAGGATTAGAGGTGCAGCGGAGAGGCCAGGCCTGTGGAGGACCACAGCAGGTGGACGTGGGGCTTGGCAAGGGGTAAAGAGTAGATGGATTTAAAATCCGTCTCAGCGGCAGAATCAATGCTGTGTTCGTGAAGTCGGGGGTCAGGGACAGGGAAGAATCGAGATTCCCAGGTTACTGAGTTGGGCTCCTGGGGTCGGGGACAGGTGTGCAGGTTTGGTGGTAGGAATCACCAATTTCAAGCTTTTCATCTGGGACGTGGGAACCATGAGACATCCAAGTGGAGGTGGCAGGGAGACCTTATGAGCAAAATTCTGTAGAAGGGATCAGGGAAAAGCTCCGGAAGTTGATAGCACATGGAGGCTATTCAGAGCTCTGTGTGTGTACTTGTGTTTGCCTCCAGAGAAAAATCACTTCCGCCAGTTCCTGCTGCACTTTAAGGTGGTGTGGGAGGGTGGAGGAGACAAAAGGCAGTGCAGGGGGTGTGTGGAAGTGACCTTGGCAGTGTCTTGGCCAGGCATGTGGCTCCCTGTGCAGCTGGTGAAGTGAGCGTGGGTGGGTGGCAGTGACCTTGGTGAGCATTTTCCACATAGTGACAGGCTTGGAGCGGCTGCAGAGACGGTGGGAAGTAAGGAAGAGCAGAGCAGCGTGTGGGTTGCTGACACAGTTTGTGGAAACAGTGCCTAGTTGAGTGGATTTGTCAGGTGGATCAAACATGTAACCTCAGCAGTTCTACGTGTTTTTGATTATTGCAGAACTGACGTTTTCTGCTGTGTATTAATTAGCACTAGTGCTATCTCCTGGTTGCCATGGTTCTGACCACCATGGTGCCTTGTTTACTTGTCAGCTTCCACTCTGTGTTGTGGACTGATAACAAATAAGCCTGAAGTTGCCCATGGTCCTGTGTCACCCTCAGAGAGTGAACCAGGTTTAAGATATTAGTGATTTCTGATATCCAAGCAGAACATTGCTGTAAGGTTTTCTCACTTGACAAAAAAAATCGTGTGAATACAAAAGTAAATTAACACTGGAACCTGGAGTTGGATGGGGCTTTGGGCTAGAGTCCTTTTCCCTGTGACCACACAGGTGCTGGGTGGCTCCGGCTGGGTCAGTGCAGAGCTAAACAGGAGGGACCCACAACCAGCCTGGCCGCAGCAACAGCAGCAGTCTTCCCAGTTGTCCTCGCATGACGATGGTGCAGGAAGCCCGGGAGCTGCTGGTCAGGTGCAGTGAAGGGGTGAGGAAGACGAACAGAGGGTGGGCAGAGTACTCCTGAGTACATCTGACCCTTGGTGCGCATGCACATTCCTAGGGTGTTCCTGGCTTTTCTTTCCAAGCACAAAATCAGCCTATATGTGATAGTCTGAGTACACACTTCAGGCTGTAATTTTCCACAGAGAGAGTACTTTGTTAGTTACATTGTTTAATTTGCTTTTTAAGATAGGATGTGGCACTGTAACTCAGTAAATTTAATTTTAGAAGAACATGAAACAAATTTGTACTTGGGACTGGGAGGGACTGGGAGGGAATTGCACCCTGGCCACTAGAGGGCTCTGTGGTCTCGCCCATGAGCAAACCATGCAGGATGGAAAAGGCACCTTAGCTTCAGGAGTATACCAGCTGGAGCCTTTCCAGCAGGGAAACGGATTTTCATTTCTATTTGGGGTAATAGTTTACTGCCTAAGTCTGTTATCTCCAGAAGTAAATGGGAAAAATGTGTGGAAAGGATAACGTAAAATTGTTGAGCGCATATTTCAAAAAAACCAAAACAAATACTTTGCCTGTTCGGTCAGATTTTTTTTCTGGTGATTTTTTAGTCATCCTAAAGCAAAGTGCTTTGACCTAAAAAAAAACAAAAAGAAAAAACAAAAAGTGGCCAGGTGGGTAATTGGCAATTGGTGGTGACAGCAAGTTCTGCCACAGCACTCCTGATGAACCAGCAGGCATAGAAGGTAGTGAATTATATCATCCTGCCCACGCCAAACACGGGAGTTTTCAAACAGCAGCCCTGACACATCGTATAGAATATTTTATAAGAATTCATAATATTACAAAGAATTTGTACATATTACAGAGAATCTGTAGCGTGGTTAGAACTCATAAATGTGATGCAACAAGGTTTCCATGAGGATATCTAGAAATGTAGGGAAAAGAGTTGTGAAAGGCAGACAGATCCATCAACTTGTGATTTGTGTCTCTTGCTTCCTTCCATTTACCTGACACTTTCTCAAAGAAATTCAGTGTGCCTGATTGTGAAACAAACAGGAAGTTCCTTTTCCTGCCCCTCTATAGATAATTTTAAAGAATTAGAGAACCGTTTTTTGCTGTTTGTTTAACCCAGTTAAGTAAGTTCTAATAAAACAAGCAAAGAAGAGCCAGGGAGAGATGGGACAATTCAGTTCTATGAAAATGAATGCTTTTGCTTGCTTTTATGAAGGACTTTGGGTTTTTGTGAAGGACCTCAGGACCCTGGGCCAGCTCAGCTCAGGCCACACCTGCCCGAACTCCCAAAAAGCGCATACAAGACATGCCTGAGCCAGGGTGCCAGTGCTCACCCTGGGAGCCCAGCCCTCACCCAGCCGGGCTGATTTCCCTGCTGGGCACAGCTGAGGCCTCTGTGCTGTGGGGGGAGGAGTGGAGGCTCAGCCGCCTGGCTGGTTGGAAATGGAGATTCTGGGGCCTCACTCAGACCCCCGAATTTGAAACTCTGGGAGTGCCTCCAGGTGATGTGAGTGATTCTAGCACTTGGGGAGCTGCTTAAGTGCCCTGAGAATTGCCCCCTGCCTGTCCTGCTCTGGACACCTGCCGGAGCAGTGTCTGCCCTTCCAGCTGCTTTCTGTCTTCAGAAAGTCACGTTTCTGGTCTCTAGATGGCTCTTCTAGCAATTTGAGAAGAGGCGGCGGTAAGCATGTTTATGGCCTCCCACCGTGTTGAACTGGATTCCAATCTCTGGCTTCTTTAAAAATGTTTTCTGTAGTTCTTAAGAATATTTTTCTTAACAGCCATTAATTGCTACTCTGAGAAAACCTCACCCTACGTCATGAGTATACAGCTGATAGAACTCAAAAAGGAAAGTGAGAGGCTGAAAATGTAAACCCTGAACCCCCATACCTTCCACAGCCACAAGCCGCCCCTCTCGGTTATTATTTTTCTATGTTAATTGGTATTATATATCCATTTTAATAGTTTAACTTGAAATGCAATGTGTGCTATTCTTGAATATTCTCATATAAACTTTGTATTCTTGTGTGCATGTAGCACATGAAACATTGAAACGCCAGCGCTGGAATGTCCCCTTCCTGTGACCCTGGCTCTGCTAGCCCAGGACTGCACTGACTGGCCGTTCTCAGGCTGCCCGCAGGGACGCCCAAGCCGGGGAGGCCTGAGGGCTGGGCCGGCCCCGCCCCGGCCCCGCCCCGGCCCCGCCCCCTCGGTCCGGCCCCGCCCCCGTGCCGCCTCCCCTCAGCCCTGCCGGAGCCCCGCCCCGCCCCACCCCCTCCCTCCTCGCGTCGCCGCCGAATCTGTTCGCCGTGCGGTGCGTCCCGCGGGCGTGCGCTTCCACTCGGGGCCTCGCGCGGACGTGGAGGGCCTGCGGGTTACGCGGGGAGTCGTCTCCCCGCAAGCCAGAGGTGCGGGGAGGACAGTCCCGCGCTGTCGGGACGCGCCTTCTCCCCTGGGCGGCGGCAGCGCGGCCCGAGCCCTCGCCCGCCCTCCGGCCCCGGCAGCACCAGCGAGTCCCTCGGAACCAACCCTGACACAAATGCGGCCAAAGCTCAAGTGAAGCAGCCACTCTGATCCTCGAGCGATAACCACTTAGAACGCTGCCACAGCTGTGAGCAAACAGCGCCCAGGCGAAAGCTCGTTCCTGACGAGGCGCCCCGCTCGCTCCGCGCTGCCCTGAGGGCTCGTCCGCACGGACGGAGCCGGTCGGCGAACCGCTGACCGCGACGCCAACCACCGAGCCTCCGCCCCGTCCCCTGCCCGCCCGCTTTCCCGCAGCCAGCCCCGGCCGACCTCCAGACGCGCGGCGGCGGCAGCAGGTCCCTCGGGCCGGCGTCCGCGCGTTGCACGCCAGTGCTCACCCCGAACGCAGGTTTCTGGAGAAAGACGACTGAGCGCTTCACGGAGCGGCGTCCAGCCTTCGGGAACGCCTTCTGCCCGACAGGCCTGTGTCGGCGCCGTGGGGACGGTCCAGGGTCCTGCGTGGGCTGAGCACGTGGTTCGAGCCACCCGGGTCACGCTGGAAGTTCGCGTCGGTGCCGAGAGGCGCTCACGGTTTTGTGCCAAGCTTCTGCTTCCTCATCGCCCCGAGGTTCTGGGCAGAAGAGGAAAGAGTCTGCGAGGGAAAGAACCTGCCCGCCACGGGTGTTAACCCAGAGCCTTGTTGGTGCGGAGGCACATCCGCGAACGCAGAACCCGGTTCACGTGTCCTGGCAGCCGCCCGTCCTCCTTAGAGTCACGTCGCTGTCTTCCGGGAGACGTGGTCGCCAAGGGGGAGACACGACCCTGCCCCTCCCTCAAAATGCAAAAGAAGTGCTGCATAAAACACGGAGCGCCTCCCCGCAGGTCATTTTTCGGAATGCCACTTCTTCTTGTTTGAGAGACGAGAAACATGCTGTGTTTTCCTGAACAGCCGTCTCCTGTGGTTGCTACACCTTCACTGAAGACGGAAGATTGTGACTTACGGTGTACACGGTATGTTCAAACAACTTTCAAACAACTTCAGTTCTGAATGTCTATAACTGAGGGCACCCTCTATTTGCATATTGAAAATCTGTTAGTTGAATCTGCAGTGGAGCAGAAAATGGAATTTTTAAAGCACTCACTTCTGACCTTTTCTATTTTGTATTTTTAAGGAGACAAATTCAACCTCTATCACACTGGCAGTTATCCAGAATAATATTTTAAATGCATCTCTCTGTTTGCGAAGCTTATTTGTTTAGTGATGAGGAAGTAAGTTTTCTGGATTTTGATGCAGATTCGAAGAGCATCACTTTAATTTCTAAATATAAACACTGGCATTAGGAAAACTAAAGTTAGATGAACATGATTCTAGAAACTATAAGCTTATTTTGCTTTTTTTCCCAGCTTTCTTTAGCTGTACGTCCCTGTTTTTCAATGTTCTTAGGACAAAAACTACGTAATTGAGAATGGTTGGTTTTGATTCCTGGGTTGAGTTTTACCGTGTTGTTTACCTAACTTACTTTTCATTCCAACCCCACGCTGTGGCCAAGTGGAGAGAAACGAGTCAGGGAAACAAACCTTAACATTTTTTTTTTAAACCCTTCGCCTGGCTCTCCAAGTTTTTTTTAATTATTAGTATAATCATTGCTGATCCCACACAAGTGTAGGACTCAGATCGATCCTCTCCGCTCCACCTGGAGGCCTGCAGCCACCTGGCTCCCAGCAGGGGGCGCGCTGCACCGTGGCCACGGGCGGGCTCCCGGCACTCCTGCCGTGGGAGGCCCTGCCCCACTCACAACCCAGGTGTATAATGTTTCAAATCAACCCAATGCCATCCTTTCTTCAACGTGCTCCTGTGTATGCTTTAAAGGGGGAAATTTCCACAGAAGCAAAGGCTGCATCGGCTGGGGTGGCAACACTTCTAACGTGCTTGGGCAGGGGCTTCCGGGGCAGAACGTCAGAGATAGCACTGAGAAATCAGACAGTTCCTTTTAAACGTAATCACGATACCGCTTACCTGGAATTGTTATGGTGGAGCCAGGGCTAGGAGTACATGCGAGTCCCTCAGAGGAAGGTTGAGAGGGGAATCTCTGTATACTTTAATGACTTTATGCGGCTGGCTCCTTGTGTTCCTGGGACTTGTCTTTTGCCTTGCTGTAGCAATGATGAGACAAGTATACCACAAATAATATTTTTATAGGAGTCACCCAAACATGTTTGGTAGGGCATAAAACTCTTTTCTGTAGAAAATACAATGCCCCTGAGAAATGCCATTCAGATAATGAGAATTTGACTTCACAAGATTTTTCAGTTTAGGAGACATTTCTTTGTATTAAGCGAGACCAAGTTGCATTCATTCTGGCAGGGTCCTTGTGCTGGTTAGTTTATGGAATTAATAATCTTTCACCAGTGGAATGGAATGAGTTTGATTGCTTTGTTTTGTCTTTATTTTTGTTGTTTCTGTGTTATGGAGGGATGGGGTGGGCTGGGCTTTGCATTAAGTGTTCAAGTTGATACATAGATATCAAAATATTCTTTGTTAACTATTGAAGTAATTCCGTGTCATTAATTTCAATTAATTAACCTTTAAAAATCTTTGCTTGATGAAGTTTTTCATTACAAACTACTTTCTCTTTTATACTGAGGGATATTATATCTCTGTCTTCATTAGAACATGCTTGAAAATCAGGTATTGTTATCATTACACCTACTTCTAAAGCCGAGGTATACACAGGCTAAGTGACCTTAATATCAATGAAAATATAGACTTGTTAAAAAAAAAAAAAGCACTGATTACGATTCCCTAAAACTGCCTGTTGATTTGAGTATCCTCATGAAGTATCCAGTGGCCAAAGATGAAATGTATTTCCTGCATCCCAGACCTGTGTTGCCATCATGTTAAACTGAACAAAGAAACCAGGAAGGATGGTGACAAGATCAGATGTGGTGTACAGCCACTCCCCTTGTCACATGCTGGTTCACCTTGGCCAGCAGAGCAGGACAGAGAGCTGACCATGCGAGGTGAGTTTGTGCGGGGCAGGCGAGCGCACTGTCCGCCAGGCAGCCTGCAGCCCTGGGCCGAGCACAGAGCTCAGAGCAGCCTCCTGAGGTGGGTTTCACCGCTCCTGGTCCACAGCGGACAGCCTCGGTGCAGGAGCCTGTGAGTGGCAGAGAGAAGTTGCAAACTCAGTCTCTTGGCTGTTCTCTGGAACCTCCTTTTTTCCCCCTGGCCCGTCGTACCTTCCCACTGCCCATTGTATGCATCCACATGTGAAGTTTCTCTTTTCCTTTGAAGAAAGGGAAGAACAAATACGTTAAGAATTTCAAGATGATGTCCATGTTATTAAATAGATATTACACTAGATTGTCTCACAGCCTTTCTGTATCATTCCAGATTTGACTATATACTTCCCTTCTCAATCCTGAAGCTTGCACAGATTTAGTTAGCCAAACCATTCGCTCACAAAAATATTAATATCAAAGAACAATTAACAAAGACAATATCTGGTCATGCAAAAATATATATTCCCACCTAATGATTCATTTAAAATTAGAAACAACGTCTAAGCATTTATTTTAAATCACAAGGACTCTTTTGAAATTTAATTTGGGTGGAAATGAGTTTGTAGGAATGATTCGTTTACTTTTAAATGTAATCATAGCTACATTCATTTGCTTCGACATTTACAGTGACCACAATGAAAGCTAATGTAAAAATCATGTTAGCGTAATATTTCTAAGGTTGTGATGTCTCAGTGGCCCATGGAAGAAGCAGGCTGCCTCCTTTTGAAGCTGTGCAGTGTGCGTGTCCAGATGACTGTGTGGTTACTTTCTCCAAGAAAGACAGACATCCTTGTACCACTTATCCAAATCCTGAGGTGTGCCTTAAAGATATGACCCCTGAGGGCCACTGAAAACTACAAACCTGCCCAAGAATTATCAGTATAGCCCAGTAGAAACACAAGATAAAGGTGGAATTCCTACAGAATTGTAGGCTAATAACACAACCAAATGCTGAATGAAATATATTCAATGCACAGTTGAGCTGATAGAAAATAAGGGAATCTCTTAGAAGTGAGAAAAGGCAAGAAAGCTTACATCCATGGGGAAAGGGACCTTGCAGCTCTGGCCCTAGAGGGGAAGGGGCACGAACCAGTGTCTGGCAGCAGGTTGAAGGTTACAGGCCAAGTGGAAGGACCAAGGAGACAGGGTCTGGGCCAGAATAAAGAGTGTGGTATCTGCAACAACCCCACCCCAAAAAGCCAGGTCTCACATTACGAGAAATCTTTAGGGTAGGCCAAAAAAAAAAAAAAAACTAAAAATAAAGCCCCACAGAAGAAGTTAAAGATCCTAACCTGCCTGCATTCTAGGTCTGAGTGATCAGAGAAAAAGAAAAAAACAAACAAAAATAAAAAATCAATGTCTCCCACAAGAATTCTTACCCAAAGGCCTGAACTTGTGACTCTGAGGCAGGAGTGGAGATCACCTGTGGGGCTCAATTCCCTCACACTTGTTTCCAGTGATGCCAGCTTGGCAGTTCTACCTCGTTCCTGGAGAGGCAAATGCAAATCCTCATCAGAGGAAAGTTATTTAATTCTCAAAGAATTACCACGGATAAAGTGCCAAAGATCATGAATTCATACTCATACCCAAAAAAGTTCTAAAAAGATGAGAAATAAAACAAAAATCAAGACATCATGAGAGAATTCCCAGGAACAAACTATGCTTAGACTCAGATTTACAGAATTTGTGTATATTTTACTAATCACGTTTAGAATACATAAAACGCGTGTGATTAATATGTTGAAAGAAGTTAGGAATATGAAAGTATGACAAAAGAATAAGATATAAAAATTTACTGGATAAATTTAAACAAGAACAAAATGGAACTTTTTAAAACAAAAAATACACGTAAATATTTCAAAGTATAAAGCCAGGAAACAGGATAAAAGCAGATTAGTTATAAATGATAAGAGAATTTATGCAAGATTGCTCCGAAAAACCCAGAAAAACAGCTCAGAGAGACAAAACAATAGAAAATTGAAAGTAAGAGGCATGGAAGATGTCTCTTCCGTTTAGAATGTAACAAATGACGGAAAACTGTTGCTCTCAACTTAATGACCCAAAGAAGATTTATAAGCCACAAAATCATACTTTCTAAAACCAATCAGAGAGTTGAAAATAAAAAATAGTAAGTGAACTAAACTCTAGAAAATGGATTTTTTCAGAGGATAGAAGAAATTCTCATTCTTGATGCAGCTGCAAGAGAAAAAGGAATATAGATGGGAGTAAGGAGAAATTAGGATGAATTTTAACTCACTATGGCACATATGGCTGACACAGTAGAATTCTGAGGAGCCCTGATAACAAAGTAAGTCTTCCTCACAGGCTCTTGTCAAATGCTCAGGTCAGTGTGCCAAAGCCTGAAGTAGAGGGCAAGACAGTTACCTTAAAGACTCCCATGAAGTTCAAGGCACCGCCTCCCAGTCCAAGACAACCACCTGCTGAGGAGGGGAAAGTGGAGCCTAAGAGCTGAGATAAATCAGTGTGAGGCAACCTCCCTTTTCAGTTGCCTAAGGCAGGGCATAAACAAGAGACCTGAGAGAATCCTCCTCTCCTCAAACATCAGGCTTTGCACTGACAGCTGCAGGTGGGGTGGGAAAGGTGAAGGAATCCCCTAAGGTATTTCAGACGGCGAGAGCTCCACACGTGTCCAAAAGCCTGAGCCACACTGGAGAGCAAGGAGAATTCCCAAATACTGCGTGAAGCTATCATTGGAGTTGCAAATCTGAGAGAGATCTCTTATGATTTAGAAAATTGGTGATTTGGATGACATGAAGAAATTTTGGGAATCTTGCCAGTGCTCGGATCCCAAGCACTGAAGAAAATGGGAAATCCTGAGCCCACTTTGAAAATATTTGAATCTAGAACTGAATTGAAACAAAGTTAATTTGACAAAAAGTGAAGACACAGCTGCACTGGTGGCCTGGTACAAGAAGAGGAGTGCACTTTTCTGAAGGGAAATATTATTTACTTCAGTCTCCACTGTTCTGGCACATTATTAAATATGACGAAGGGAACAGTTAGTAGCAGTAGACCCATAGATGGCCCCTTGGTTGGAATTATTTGACAGGGGCTTTAAAATAACTAGAATGTGCTAAATGACTTTTTGGGAAAAGTGTACAGTATATGTGAGGAGATGGCAAATTTCTGCCATTCATTCAGAGAGATGGAAGCGACAAAAAAGAATTGACTAGAAATGCTAGAAATGAAAAATATAGTATTAGAAATAAATATCTTATTGGGCTTCATAATACAGTGACTCAGCAGAGAAAATAATCAGTGAACTTGAGAACAGGTTAATAGAATCATTCAAACTAAAATACAAAGAGAATAAATAGCAGACAAAAAATAAACATAGCAAGACCGAAAACAAGAATAGCTGATAGTGTCTTTGTTTGTGGGACAGTATTAAATGGCCCAACATATGTATAATTGGGGTGCAAGAAGGAAAAGAAAGAATGCAGAAGAACAAATATTTAAAAGATATTTTCTGAGAATGATTTAAAGTTGATGAAAGACATAAACCCACAAATCGAAAACAATCAGGAAAAGAAAAAAAAGTACTTAAGCACATCATAATTAATTGCGAAAAACCAAAACAAAAGAGCAGATTTAAAATGAGCCAGATAAAAGATACACATAATGTACAGGAGAACTAAAATAAGCATAATCATTGAATTCTCACCAGACATAATAGTGGTCAGAAAACAATGGAAAGATACCCTCAAAGTACTGAAAGGACACAGGAGAGCATGCACATGCACTCCTATGCAAGTAACTATTATCCTAGAATTTCATATCCCACAAAAATAGCCTTCAAAAATGAAAATAAGTCAATCTCAAAATATTACATACTGTAATGTTATTCTTAGAATGACAAAATTATAGATAGAAAAGGAAGATAGATAAATGGTTACTAGGGGTTATGGATGGGTGTAGGGAGGAGAGAGCTAAATGTTTCTAACAAAGGGCAACATGGAAAATTCTCGTAGTGATGAAATTGTTCTATATCTTGAATTTATCAATGTGTATATCCTGGTTATGATATTGTACTATAATTTTTCAAGATATTATCATTAGAGAAAGCTCAGTAAAAGATATCTCTCTGCTCTTCTTAAGTTGCATGTGAATGCACTATTATCTGAAAAAGATCAGTTTAAAAAATTAAGGCAAAATAAATACATTTTGGAAAGATAGAAGCTAAGAGAATTTTAATCAGATCTTCTCTTCAAGAAATACTAAAATTATTTTTCAGGATAAAGAAAAATTATAACAGAATCAACCCTGAATCTGTAGGATGTAATGAAGAGCACCAAAAAGGGTACATATTTTTAGAAATATTTAAAAGACCCTTACAAATATGTGTGTGTGAGAGTACAAGAACATGTATGTTTATTCTTTAAACTGCACGTATATATCCATGAATAGTAAATTTCATAATTTAGAAAAAGAGAATAAAATCAAGGGAGGTGATACCATCTGGAGAATGTCTGTCATATGGTCTGCGCTACACATAGGAGGGATGAAAAAAAAGTGCTATTTTGACAGCAAGGAGACCAACAGCGATAAATAAATGTGTTTAGTAAGCCACAGTGGTTCCATGTAGAGGAGCTGGAGAAACAAGAAGAGTTGAATTACACAAGCTCATCTAACGCTCCTGGTGCATAAGGCTGGTTTCCAAGACCTGTGTTAACAGCCAAATTGAAGGAAGTGTATATTGCTGCTCTATGTCACTGTTAACTCTTGAACTGTGTGGATTTTCTTCCACCTCTGCCACCACTGAGACAGCAAAACCAACCCTCCTCTTCCTCCTCCTCCTCGGTCTACTTAGTGTGAAGAAGATAAGGATGAAGACCTTTATGATGATCCACTTCCACTTAAAGAATAGTGAATACATTTTCTTCTTCCTTATGGTTTTCTCAATAACATTTTCTTTCCTCTAGCTTACGTTATTATAAGAATACAGTATAGAATACATATAACACATAAAATATGTGCTAATCAGCTGTTTATGCTATCGGCAAGGCTTCCAGTCAACAGTAGGCTATTAGTAGTTAAGTTTTTGGAGAGTAAAAAGTTATGTGTGGATTTTTGACTACATGGGGGTGTCGGTGGCTCTAACCTCTGTGTTGTTCAAGGGCCACTTGTAATTAATAGATTGTGCCTTGTGTGAGATCCATTAAAAAAAGAACCTTGATAACTAATAAACTCCATATAAAGTCAATTTGAGATGGATTTCAAACATCATAAAAAATCATAAAACTTCTAAAAGAACACATAGAATACCATGTTCATGATCTTAGGCAAGAAAAGATCCCTTAGGAGACAAATGGCATACTCATAAAAAATAATAAATTAGACTTCAATAGATATAAACATGCGAAATAAGCAAGAGAGAGTGGTGGGGACAGAAATCGTCAGTGCTTGCATTGGAGTGGGAGAGACTCCTGGGGCGGGGTCCACGACGATGAAAATGCCCCATGTCTCGAGAGGCCTTCGCAGGGTGTACTTGATATCTGAGCACTTCAGTATGTGTAAACTCTGTTAAAAATAAAATTTTCCTTGTGTGAATGTACATAATTTTGTTATCTCTGAGGCTGAGAGAGTATATCTGAAACCACAGTGGTCCTTGGAGTTGCTTCAACAAGGAAATTTCTAGGGGGGAAAAAGAGCGGAATTTGAGAACTGCACTAGGACAAGCAGCTCTGCCTGCCTCTCCCTAGACCCTTCTCCCTCTGCGGCAGCTCTTCTGGTTCCAGGACAGCAGGCGGATCACTGGCAGCCTAGTCTCTGCAGAAAGGTAACTGTTCTCACCCTGTGGAAGTTCTAGAAAGAAGGAAATATAGACAAGCTGGGGTGGTTAACTGTGTGTGTCAACTCGGCTAGGCTGTAGTGCTCAGTGGTTTGGTCAAACACCAGTCTACACGCTGCTGTGCAGGTATTTTCTAGATGTGACTGTCGTCACTTTAAAGAAGATGACCTTCAGCGATGTGGGTGGGCCTCATCCAACCAGTTGAAGGCCTCAAGAGCAAAGACTGAAGTTTCCCAAAGCAGCAGCAATTCTGCTTCAAGACTGCCACAGAAACCCTGGCTGAGTTTCCAGACTGGCACCTGTGGAATCCGGACTCACAACGGCAACATCAACTCTTCCCCGAATTTCCAGATTCTGCTGCTCTGCCCGTGGGTTTCAGACCTGCCAGCTCCATGAGCATGTAGGACAATTACTTAAAATTCTCTTTCTCTCTGATGTCTATGATCCATCTATGTATCATCCATCTATCCACCTATGGCTCTATCTATCAATCTTCTATATGGTGTTAGTCAGGGCTCCCCAGAGACACAGAACCCCTGTCCCTGCCTAGCGTATACCCTGCTGATTCTTGTCTCCGAGAACCCAGACTAACACGCACCTGCTCTGCTTCCCTCTGCACCAGCACAGCATCCTGATTCAGGAAGCAGCTGGCCCAGTGTGAAAGGTCATTTATTTGGAAGGAAACATTCCCGAAGTGATTGATGAGGCTGTCTTCCAACGGGCATATTTGGGGACAGGGGCATTCATATTTCTGAGCTGAGATTCCCTAAAATGGGATGTTATGCTGCTCATCACATAATTCTTCATGATGTACCTGTTCATTATTTCCTCAATGAAAAATTGGGATCTGCTGCAAAATTGTTAAACTGCAATCTCTCTATCTCAGGGTCTGTGGGCTGTTTAATCACAATGTGCCTCTTCCTCCTCAAGGACAATTACATCGCTGATAACTCCGGTGTGAACTCCGCATTGGGGTGAAGGTCAGGTTCTCACAGTCATTTTCGGATTAATTCCTTGGTTGAGACTGGAGCCCTGGAGTGAACGGGGTCTGAGGGCTTTCTCTGCCTCACCTGGACCACCCCACCCAGGTCCGGCCAACACAGAGTCCCACTCACTCTCCCAGGATTTATTAAGCCCTTTGCTTCTGTGTCCCCAGGTCAGAAACTCCTCAGTGGCCACAATACTGTCCCCTGGGAGGCACAAGCCTCCTTTTCGCGTGCCAAGCCAGGGCTGATGGCACGAGCCCTTGCTGCCTCCCAGGCGCATCTTCAGCCTGTGTGGGACTGTCTCCAGGAGCGGCACATGACCGAATGAAGAAAGTTTCTCCAAACCCAGACAGGCCACAGTTCCAGAGCAGAAGAAGGAGAGGCAGGGGTGAGGGGAAGGAGGGCGGGAGGGACGGCTCCCAATTCCCTGAAGGGCCTTCAGCTGTCCTGCCACCCGGCCATCTAGTCCCCTTCCTTCCTTCCCTGTCAAGGGCACAAAAAGGTGAGGGCAGGGCTGGAGGGCACCACTCACCCCCAGGGCGCCCTGGAGGTCGCAGCTCATCCTGGCCTCGGGCCATTTTCTCTGCTGATCATTAGTGCATTTATCTCACTGTTTTTGCAAAACCAGTGGCCACCTGCTGTTGCCTGTTGCTCTGGGTTGACTGTTTGGCAGGTCCCACAGGGAGCGGGGGGCACTGTCACTCCTCTGGGTTCCAAACTCATCTCCTGCCATGCCCACCCTGCCTGCCTGGGGGCACCCTCCTCCCAGGGCGGTTCCTGTCATGCACCTGTCGCCATCCCATCCTGGACCTTGCGCAAGATATTCTGGAGTCGGAAGTTCCCTTGTCCTCACGCTCTTGGGCCAGCACTGGACTTTGCTGACATAGCCTATGGGTGACCCCTCTTCCCAGCCATCCCCTTGTCCCTCTGCCCTCCTCTGGCAGGTGCCCATCCCTGGGCAAGTACTCCTCCTGGTGGCATCACCCCAGGGGGCCTGCCCCAGACTTTTGCCTAAGAACCACATAAAGTAGTCGCTGTCAGTTTCTCCAGTAACAGTTCCAAATTATAGGAAAATAGCAAGCCTTGGCGGCTTTTTATGGGCAATAATGCTTTTCGCTGTGGCTGAAGGGGAGGGGCCTGGAGGAGAGGCCCCAGATGCGTGGGCCTTGTGCCCTGGCTGAACCACATGGAAAACCACCAAGGTGCTCTGGGACTGAGGTGCTGGTCCTTCCCACGGTAAACATGGAAGGTAATTTCTCTCTTTGCCTGAGTTCGGAAAGCTGCCTGCAACATTGGCAAGTCAGAGAGAACCACATGTAATAAGACTGAATAACTTTTCAGCACCATAATCAAATCAATATGCTGCCAGTAGTTTCAGAAATGGCATCGGCTTCCAAGAACAACTGTCTGTCAGGATGGGTCTCATGCGTGTTTGAGGATCTTGTGGCATAATCTAATGGCACATGATGTGCGTCCACTCACTGTGTTGTTCCTGAGCCTCAATCCAAATGTGGCAGAGTGCTGACAGGACCTATCGTCGGGGGAGATTCAGTCCGTAGCAGGAAACATACATCCAGGGATTATCTCATGTTACAAAGCTATGTTGAAATAAAGAAAGTCAATGTCCTATCACAAATGCAGACACAGATGGAGAGAAAGGGATGCCGTGGTTTATGAACCAGTCCCCTGTGCCAGCCTGTTCCCATGACGTCACAGATTGTGCGAAGTTCATGGATTGTGGGAAGTCATTCACCTTCCTCGTCTGTGAAACAAGGATGACAACAGAACCACCCTCATGGGCTGATGGGGAATTGGAGATAGTGGAAGTGGCTAGCACAGTGTCAAGTATACACTAAGTGCACAATGAATGTTAGCTTCTGTATGTTTAATTTAATTCTCACAACAAGACAACGAGAGATAGACCTGAGCACTGTAAACCTGTTATGTGTTCCCCAGAGAGCAGAGCCTGGGGAAAGGCTGCCCAGGGCGCCCTGGACTTAAGCCCCACTTTGCCCTCCCACGCCTGATCGCACCTCCCATCTGCAAGGGCCAAGATCTGCTGAGCTGCGGAGCTGGCTCCACTCACCAGGTCCCTGGTGGAACCAGCCGGGCCCTCGCTCCAGCAAGCACCCGCTGAGGTTCCAGCTACGCAGTGTTACAGCCACCGTGGCGCTTTCAGTTCTTGTCAAAGGACCCCGGTAGAAATCAGTGCTTCCCACACAGGACATGCCAGTCACGTGGGAAAAAAGCAAGTTGGAAAACAATAGCAATCTCTTCAAAGAGCATCTGGACATGAGAGGCCATTTTCTGCTCCTTCGGAGTGCCAATGTAAATAAGAGAATTTTTCAGAAAATGATGTGGAGGTTGTCCTCAGATCCTCTGTCTGAGACCTTACAAAATGCTGTATATTTCACCGGCCTGTGTGAGGTTTACTCTGAGAACCAAAGGTGAAGAATTCATACTGGGTGCTCAGGAACGAAAAGAAAGAGATGCACCAGGGCAGCAAGCCTGTGGGTGGGCCTCTCACGGCTCTGCTCACGTGGATACTGGAGGGGAGGCCGGTGTGGCCCTGTAGTCTGGGGTTCCGGGGGCAGGTGCAGGAAGGACATTGAGTTGAAAGAACATCATGTGGCCGTTGTGTAGCTTCTCCTCTCAGCACCCAGCTACTCTCAGGTAAGCAACCAGTCGATTTATCCAGGGACAGTGTTTTGAAAAGTGGACAGATTAATAGCTTTTTGTCAGAATTGTGCTCATGAAATAGGATAATACACAGAAAACCACTGTACACATCGTAGGTCAGTATACAAATATAAGTGATCTTGGGTAATGCACAATCCACACACCTGATATGTCAATATCATTTATTCTATAAACTAGAATATTTGGCCATTTCCTGGCCAAGCAGAAAATAGAATTTTAATTTGCTTGTACATGTGAGATGTATGTACCATGTTCTTGAATGTGATCTGGGGGAAAATATACTTCCTGCAAGTCCAGTAGCTTCAAAAACCCTGAATGACATTGATTTTTCATGCCCGTGCTGGAGAGAGCCTGAACAAAACCCATTATTTCCTCTGTTGTTCTCGTGTCCTTTTGTTTAGAAGATGTAATTAGTGGTTTATCCCATATTGTTCTTGGAAAAGCTGGATAGTGGATAACAATATGCATTTTTAAGCAGATATTTATTTACATAAGGTGCTACTGCCAACACCACGGCTCACATAAACCAGATGTTTTTATCCCAAGCCTTTGGTATCTGGGGAAAAAATAGGACAGTGCATCAAGCTGGCCACCAAACAGTGGGCATTTCAAGGAAAACACTCTTTAAAATGCTGTTTTGAATATTTCCTTAAACTTCTTAGTTCTAAGAGCTACATTTACCTAAAAGAAGCTGAAATGTTAGTTATTTTGGAAAATAATGGTGAGAGTATTTGAATCTGACCAAATTCACTCTCATTCCAGATGTTTTTGTAATGTTTTATATAATGCCATTTATCTAAAGCTCCTGTTCTATCCTCTAGCCATCCTCTGAGGGAACCATGGGTGATAAATGTGGTGGACATTCTATTGCAGTGACACTGCTAGTCAAGATATTTTTGTTCCCACATTCCTAACGCTACTCGTCTGACATCCAATACCTTGGGGGAACCATCAGAGCCCTGCAGTCGTGTGAGGTTTCTCTCCCTCTTAGGCGTCTTGGCCCTGCCACAGGCTCTGGATTCTCTTCGGTGACATCGCTCCATCTTTCTTTTGCCCCATCTTACTCTTTCTCTCCTCCAGGCTTGACGATTATTCTTTTGGATTTCTCTCTTCTACATCGTAATTCATCTATGTTTGTGTTCTGCGCCATCATGTGCCTATTGTTCCACTGGCTTGTCATTCCACATCTACATGTGTTTGGGAGATGGATAAAACTATGAGTTTTATGCTTCGAGTTAATATTTTTATTAATTATAAAATTTAATTTAACTGGAGAAGGTGCAGTGAAACAGGCATGCTCACATATTATTGGTGTCCCCATGAATTGTTATAACTCTTTGAAAACAGAGTTGGTGATATGCCTCAAGAGCCTTAAGTCTTTAATCCTCTTTAACCTAGTAATTGAACTTCTGAAAATCTATCCTATAAAACTTGTCCCAAACTCAAGCATAAAATTGCACACAAAGATGTTTATAATAGAATGCAATTCATAATTGCTCCAAATGGAAAATAATCTAAACATTTCATAATAGTAAAATGTCCTATAATAGTAAAATGTTTTTAAAAGTGAAAGCAAATAAACCAAAATGTTATAATCAGAAAAATATTAGTGTAAAATTGAGTGAGTGGTAAAATGGAAAGATCATGAAAGAACCCACTCAGAGAAGGAGGGGTTAGGACAGGAATGGACTGAGAGGTGGGACTCAGGACAAGGCAAGTGACATGGCCAAGAGTAACGTTGAGTGTTGTGGTTATCAAGTGCTGCATAACAAATGATACCAACCTTAGGGGTGTATAACAGCAGTCATTTTATTATGCTCACAAAGTCTGTGGGCCAGGAAATTATAGAAGGGAGGTCTCAGGTCTCATGCAGAAAGACTCAAATGGCTAGAGTGACTCAGATGTCTGGTGCCTGGGCTGGACCTCCTGAAAGATGGGCTCCACTCCGACGGCTGAGCAAGTGCCTACACGTGGACGCTCCAAATGACCGGAGCTTCTCACTGCCTGGTGCTGGGTCCTGAGAAGGAGCATCCAAGCACGAGCATTGCCAGAGGCCATGCGGATGCCACATGGCCACTTATGACCTTGCCTCAAAGTCACAGGGTGCCATCACTGCCACTTTCCTATTTGACTGTTTGTATTGGATTTAAGGGGAGGGGACACCAACCCACTCCCTTGAAGGAAGGAGTGTTAAAGAAGTTTTGCTCTTTTTATTTGAAGCAGCACATTGGGAAAGGGGTAACATTCAAGGACCTTCACCCTAAGGCATAAGTGGGTGGAGGAAGTGCCATTAGTAAGAGTACCCATGGATCAGGAAACTTTAGAAATTAACAATGGAACTAAAAGCTCTCCCTCTGGCCTGGTTTCCACGTGTTCAGCCATAAAAGGAAAACTCACAACACAAAGGGGCTTTGAAATCTAAATGCTTGATACAGGGGCTCTCGGATCCCGATTCTAGGACAGCAGTCTGTTTTGGATAATGTGAAAATATTTCTATTTAAAGGTGGATGGGCCGGGCGCGGTGGCTCACACCTGTAATCCTAGCACTCTGGGAGGCTGAGGCAGGTGGATCGCTCAAGGTCAGGAGTTCGAGACCAGCCTGAGCAACAATGAGATCCCATCTCTACTAAAAATGGAAAGAAAGTATCTGGACAACTAAAAATATATATATAGAAAAAATTAGCTGGGCATGGTGGCACATGCCTGTAGTCCCAGCTACCCAGGAGGATGAGGCAGGAGGATCGCTTGAGCCCAAGAGTTTGAGGTTGCTGTGGGCTAGGCTGATGCCATGGTACTCTAGCCCAGGCAACAGAGTGAGACTCTGTCTCAAAAAAAAAAAAAAGGTTGATGAAATTGTATCACATTCTTAGTTTCTATGATTCACTTGTAGAAATCATTTTCTCTTAATCTTTGAGAAATTATAGCCAGAAATTAAAATCCATGCTGCAAATCCTGAAGTGAATTGGTTTACTGTCGAATGCTCTTTACATACAATCCTAGAAAGGTTCCAGGAAATGGATGTGAATACATTGTAGACATCTGAGAATTCTAGGAAAAAAAATAATATGCAGAATTGATCAATTCACGAAATTGAAAGAAATTCCTCTCTCTCTCTGCCTTCTTGAATTTGAGGGCCAATTATAAATATTTAAAAAATGAAATTCATGCTCATTCAGTCGTCATTCTGAATGGTTACTTCCAAAGCTCCTGATCCAATGTTCTGTCATGAGTCTCCCCAACGACAAGTGTCCTGTCCTCTCTTGGATGACAGTTACTTGTACATTCATATAATCTATTCTATGGTGGTATTATATTTTATGCATTTAGCATATGGCCCCAGTAAATATGTCTTTAATTAAATTGAACTTCTTTTCCTGCTTTGGTTTTAGATATTCACAGTGGTTAACAGCTAGAGTTTTCAATCATGAAAGCATTTTTTATTTCCTTATATGTTTGCAACATTATCTATTTAAATTCATTTCTAATATTAAGTCTATATACATAATCATTCATAAATTTTTTTTTTTTTTTGAGACAAAGTCTCACTCTCTTGTCTGGGCTAGAGTGCCATGGCGTCAGCCTAGCTCACAGCAACCTCAAACTCCTGGGCTCAAGCGATCCTCCTGCCTCAGCCTCCTGGGTAGCTGGGACTACAGGCACGCACCACCATGTCTGGCTAATTTTTTATATTTTTAGTTGTTTGGGTAATTTATTTCCATTTTTAGTAGAGATGGGGTTTTGCTCTTGCTCAGGCTGCTCTCGAACTCCTGAGTTCAAGCAATTCTCCCATCTTGGCCTCCCAGAGTGCTACGATTACAGGCGTGAGCCACCGCGCCCTGCCCAGTCTTAATTTTTATCTTGTACTTATGTTTTATAAAAGACTCTGAACTACATGTTTAACTTTTTGACATGAGTGGACAGGATCGTTTACTATTCTTTTGGGAGCATTTGTTGTGTTCCTTGAGAGCAATGCTATAGATATGTTTGCTGAGTTCATTTCTTTTTTACGTGATTCCCCAGTTACTGAGTTTGTAATGCAGGGACCAAATCTGCAGGTGGCAGATACAGGCCGGGAGGGCGTTTCCCAGGCATGGAGAAGCCAGGGACCAACGAGGGGAAGAAGGGCCTGCAGGAAAATGCAGAACACCTGACAATCACGTATATCAATCACCTGGTAACATCCCACACCTCCCATAATCGCTCCCCTGACCAGGCCAATAAAAGGGAACCACCTGGGTGTCCTTAACGTCTTTCTTCACTCGTGGAGACTGACCCATTCCTCTCTGGAATGTACTCTCGCTTTGTACAGCTGCCTTCTTTTCTGCAATAAAAGCTGTTTGTGTGAAATTGCTTCCTGTCTGTGGTCACTCTGTGACACCAACCCTGCTTGTGAATTGTCCAAGCAAGGAGCCAAAGAACCAGGACAACAGTCCGCCAAGAGGCCGGACCTGACAACCTGCTGCTTGTCTTTCTTACGGCTGTGGGAGAGCCTAGTGGGAATGGGACCAGTGGTCAGAAAGGAGCTGTGGAGCATGCGGTCAAATCCTGTTACGTTCTGTACTGCCATTTCCTTACCTGTAAAATGGGATGTATTCTATCTGTGTTGCCTACGTCAGGAGGTTGTTTGGGGAAAAAGTAAAAAAAAAAATATAATGTGCTTTGACATGCCATAGAAACTGTTGAAATAATTATATTCTAATGAGAGAACTAACACATACACAACCCTGTGCTGCTGTGTCACCCTTTCTTATGGACCTTGATTCAGCCTCAGAAGCATTCTCAACTCAGGGCCAAGGGACTAAGTTTGGCACAGGAGATAAATTTGCTTTAAGAAGTGTGTTTTTTGTGACACAAGAGATATGCAGTAGGATTGAGCTAAAATACTCATTGCACAGAGCGCTCACAGCTTTGTGCTGCCCTTGCTCATCCCCACCTGTGAGCACATCTCTGTTCATGCACAGGGAGGACTCCCCACGCCATTCTCCACGCTGCAGTGAGCTCCCCCCACGTCCAGACCTCACACAGGCTGGCTGGCGAGTCCGGAGAGGAGGCATGGCCTGGGTCAGAGGGAGTGTGCACAGGTTGATTCAGGACATGGCTTCAACCCAAACTCATCATTCACTTGCATTCTCTGAGCTGGATCTCAAGACAAAATAGATAATAAATAAGGCTCTGTAAGACTAACTGACTTGATTACATTTCTCTAATTTGCCACTTTGATTTTTTAATTAAAATTATTTGTTCCCCCTGAAAACTCATTATTAAATTTGAGGTTAGGTTGTACATCTTGAAACCTCTTATCCTGCCCCAACCGCTACTTGGAAACTTGTAATTAAGTAACCTGGCATGCTTTAATGAGAGATGGAAATCTTCTAAGAACATGACGTGATGGATGAGTACTGAGAGAGATTTCCCAGTGTAATAAAAACATTAACTCTGTGGGCCCTCCCAGACACAGAAAGAGGCAGGGTAACAAGTTTTGTTAAGAAGATTAACAAAAGATTAACATTCTTGAAAGAATGTACTAATGCATTGAGCCAAATCACTTGCCCAGTGAAATGTATCTTTCTCCGTGTCTGCAGCATGCTGATGGGCTATGGAGGCATATAAAAGAATCTATGTGAAATTGCTTTAAGCAGTTAAGAAGAGACTTTGAATTCTGTTAATGGAAGACTAGATAATGCAGATCAACTTTTCTACCAAGAACAACTAGAAACACCGAACACCAAACTGCCAAAAAGCGCCTGTTTAAAGTCATTGGAGAACTCTTAAATCAGTAAAGAGTTCTGGGGCCAAGATTCTGGAAAGAAAGATCAAACTGAAAAAATCCTAACATTAGGTGGCACATTTTCCTTCAAGGCATTTGTAGTAGCCAAAAGTTTGAGAATCTGAGCAGAGCTTTCGGCAGTCTCCCAGGCTTGGAAAGACAAAACTCAGATGTCAGGGACCAGCATGAAGAGGAGGAGGCCCTGGGAGGTGCCCCTGGCTTTCGGGATCTTGTGGGGCAACACCTAAGGGTAAGGTTAACCAGAAACAGTTCAAGCCCCACAAAGACTGAGGCTCAGCGGCAAATCGGCTCAATCCTATCTTAGATTAAGGTTATCTAGCCCTATCCTGATGGCCTTTTTAAAGCAAAAATTTTCCCTGAAGAACAATAGCATACCATAAACCAGTACCTTGGGTAGTCTCTAATTTTTCATAACATAATGTCTTAAGTGTAGTTAAAAATAATGGATTAATGGATGAAAACAGATAAGAATGGGCCAAAAAACAAAGAGGAAAATGGGACAACATGAACAGAAGCACAGGAAATCCAGATACTAAAATGATCAGACACAGGTTTTAACATAACTGTGACTGAGATGTTCAAGAGTTAAAGGTCACCTTGGAGAATTTCACCGAAGAACTAGATCACAGGTGAAAGAAAATGTACAGAATAAGTTATAGAAGGAATAAATGATGAAAAATACGGCAAAGAATAAAGAGACATACTGGCAGAATGAAAGGTCTGACACTCACTGAATTGGTGCCTGCAAAGGGGAGAACACCGAGAATGAGTCAACGGTAACCTTAAAAGAGATAATGGCTGAGAATTTTCCAAAACCAATGAAAGACATCAATTCCCCGATGCAAGAATCCCATTGGTAATTACCACTTTGCAATATTCATGCTGTGTACCTCTGAACTCTGATTTACCTGTATGTAAGAAATACCATAATTTATAAAAAATGCAGAGCACTTTGGAAAAAGAATACTGAATAATAAAAAAATTCAATTCAAAATGGTATGAATGATACCGTGACATAGAGACTCTGGAGCAGATGTATATAATGGCCATATACAAAACCCAATTCCTTATAAATAGAGAGTATGGTAGTGGGAAGATCTATGGCTTCCACGTCAGCTAGACCTGGATTTAAATCCCAGGGCAGTGTCTCCCTAGTTCAGTGATCTTGGGCAAGTTCTTAACTCATTTTATTATCTTAAAGAAAAAATAATACCTTGACACCAATAAATTGAACTCCCTTGCTCCGCTCTTTCTGCACCTTCCTTGGCAAAGTCCGTCCTCTGGCCATGCTGCCTTCACCTGTGTGGCAGAGGAGGCTGGACAAACACACAAATGCATGACCACTGACCTCAAGTGGGCCCTGAGAGGTGTCTGGCCACACACAACACTCACAGATCACTATTTTACATGTCTCCTCTTTCTTGAAACCTCTTCCTCCATCTTTCGTATCAGCGGATTTCTCAGTTTCTTTAGTTTCCTAGAGAAAAGAGGAGTGATCAGAAAGGAATTGCCCCAAGCCCCCCCCCCTCCTCCCACCTTCCCCTGTGGTGCCCACATACTCCCTCTCCCCTCCTGTTACTAAGGATGAAAGTTTGCACAGAATCCCATCCCCTCCCACTTCTCAAGGACATCTCTCAAGGACAGCGCTTGGGTAATTCTTCCCCACTCTCCTTCGTGATAAATTTCTCTCTCCCTATTGGGTCATTTCCATCAGCAAATGAACACGCTATGATTTCTTTCAATATTAAAAAAAATAACCTTCCTTTTATTCCACTTTTCCCTCTAATAGCTGTCCTTGTTTCGCTCTTGAAATGACTCACATTAGTCTTTTGTCCACACTGCTCCAGGTGTCTCTGGTCAAGGTCACAGGCAATGGCCCTGTGGCCGCCCCCAGAGGTTAATTCTGAGTGTTCCTCCTCACCCAGCAACACCGCGCACAGCTGATTCCCCTCCTAGTGAAGCACCTTCCTTACTTGGCTTCTAGAACACACACTGACTTTCCTGCTGCCTTCTGGCTTCTCCTTCAGCCTCCTCTGCAGGGCTCCCTTCTCCCTGGTCTCCACACTGTGGTGTGCACAGGTCCTTCCTGACTTCTCTGTGGTCAGGTCTCTTGGATTCAAATAGCCTGTGTTTGCTGTTGGTTCCCAATGTATGTCTCTAGCTGTGAGCAACATCCTGAACCCCAGACTACTGTGCCTAACGGCCTATGTGGCATCTTCACCCATAAGTCTAACAGCCATCTGGAGTTTAATGTGTCCAGAATATAACTCCTGGGCACCCCCTAGCAGCCTGTCTCCTGCCTCATTGCCACAGTAAATGGCAGCTTCAGCCTTCCGGCCACCCAGGGACGAGGCCATGGGGTGATTCCTCACTGCTTCCTCTCACCTTTTATATCCCGGTTCCCCAGCAAACCCAGGTGGCTGCACCCCTAGCGTGTGTCCCAAGTCCAGCCACCCCTTTTTAGATGCCCCACAACTGCCCCATCTGAGCCAGCCTCCACCCCACCTGGGCTTGTGTGGTGTCACCTGCCTACTCGTCCCACGGCCCTCTGCGTTCTGCCTGTCTTCCACTGACAACCGGAGCCAGGCTGCTACACATAAGCCAGGTCATGCCTGTCATTTACGACAACTTTTGGCATTACTCCTTTACTCTGAAGGAAAGCTAAGGTTCTCATATTGAACCTCAGTGCCCTACGGTGTTTGGCCAGTGCCCACCTCGTCTTCACGGGGCCTTCTTCTCTGTATGTCTCTGTTTCTTCTTTTTATTAAGACACCAGCCACTGGGTTATGGCCCAGCCTAATGCAGTATGACCTCATCGTAACTAATTACAATTGCAAAGACCCTATTTTAAAATACGGTCTTGTTCTGAGATTCCGGATGGACAAGAATTTTGGGGAGGCACTCTTCAGCCTACAAAAGACCTTAAGACTTCCTTAAGGCATTAATAGGTTTGGTGTTAAGAGTCATTTTAGAATGGTAAAGCAACTAAAGAGATGGCGAAGCTCTGTCTGCATCCACACAAACAAGTTTTGAAAAAATAAAGTTATATGTGAGTAATCAGTAATTTGGAAATACGGGTTTTTTTCCTAGTCCAATTGGGTGTAGGAATCATGTTAGAAACCTAGTGACAATATATGTTTTCTATATAATATCTATCTTTTTTAAAGTCATGAAACCTGAATATTTTAGGAACTTGAATGCTTTTCCTTAGCAACATCATTAAACACATAATCTGTCTCCCCAGCTTGGTATGAAAATGTGCTGTTTCTGTTCTGTTGCGGTAATACAGTTTGTCTGTGGGCATTTGTGTTTCAAATTTCTCTCTGAGACAGTTGCAGAGGTTGATGTGTTCCTTGTTCTTTTCTGAGCATCATTATCCATTAGCCTCTCACATCTGTTGTTGCTGCATGGGACATGCTAGGTGGCCTGCCCCTCAGCCTTGGTGTGGTGTGGAGCCCTCTCAGGCAGAAGGTAAACCTGCAGTGTAAACTTGGACACGTTGGGTTTTGCTATTCTATTCATCCTTTGGTGTCTCCACATTTTAGTAATTGTCTTGTTTATATTTCTCCTGTAAACATGTCCTCATGTTTGCATTATGATACCAAATTTACCCCTTGGCAGCCTTAGCGCTTGGCGGCCTTGTATTCAGTGCCCGGCGTTGCCTTCCAGCACCTCGTGCTACTGTGGCGCCTCCTGTATCGCAGCAGCCTTCGTCCTTGCCTTTCTGTTCTTTGCTGATTCAGAAAGACAGAACTATTCAAGTTTTTATTGTGAAATTAGAAACACATAGATTGCTTTTCAAGAGTGTTCTCTTTTCAAAGGAATGTAAGATTAAGGTGCACACATCTGCAGTCTGTAAAAGGCCTTGAGGATGCATCTTTTCAATAAAAAGATTGTCTTTTTATCTGCTTTGATTAAAAACAGCAGCATTCCCTGTTGCCAAATAACTCACCTGGGTTTCATCTCACTCATCACCATCAATACGCGGAACAGGCATGCATCAGAACGAGCTGCATTCAAAACATCAAGGCAAACCGGCCTCAGAAAGGCTCCCTGCAGGCGCCGAGTGGGTTGCACTTTCAAGATCACAGGCAGCCAGTTTCTTCACATCTTTATTCTCAGCCATCTGGTCGGTCGCCTCCTGGGACCCAGGGAGCCTCCTGCTCTGTGTCCATTGAGCTTACCCCCACGAAAGCAGGCTTGTCCGCGGCGCGTCCAGCTCATGCAGTGCACGGTCAGCTGCTGACATGCTTCCCTGCCATTTTCATATGCTCAGAGAGGGAGAACACGCCACTTTACCACTTCACCAGAGCCTCTGTGATGGGCATGGTTAGCTGCATTTAGTGCTAAGGACTGAAGTGGAGCACTCAGGGGTGTGAGAGCTAATTTTTTTTTAAAAAGGCGGAAGCAATCTGCTGGTTCTAGAATGACGGTTATGGTGGCGGTGCTGATCACGATGATGACGGTATTGACAGGGATGATGGTAATGATGATTATGGTGATTATGGTGATGGTGATGAAGATGGTGATGGTGATGATGATGATGGTGATTGTCATGAGTACCATTTACAGAGCTTACACTGGTTGCAGGGAACGTGGCCAGTGCTCCCCGCAAAAAACCGGGTCCCTTTGGTAGAGTTGCAAGGGATAAGAAAATAATAGAGAAAAATGGAAAATGGAAAAAGTAAAAGAATACACTGAGACAAAGATATAGTTTTATAAATTTATAAAGATTATAGGCAAAGCGGGAGCTCAGGGGGCTTTGAGTCTCTCCGTGGGTCTCAAAAAGCCCCGAATGAGGTCTTACATGGCAACTTATAGAAAATAGTGAATAATTGTCAGAGGTAACAGATTTACATAACAATAGGTAGTTTTTCTCAGGTTAACAGATTTTCAAAAGGCTTTTGCAGAAGGCTTCTACAGATTCTTTAACTAATTCTATTTACATGAGCAAATGGTTACAAAGTCTTTCAAAGGTTAATTTCTAAATCCTAAGGTAAGTTTATCATTTAAACAGAGGGGTTAAACAGAGATATGTAAACTCCATGTTTATTAGGTTATTGTGAATGGAGACAGGTAGTCTAGAGTGGTTTAAACAAAAGCTTTGCTTTTAGCCATTGGGGAAGCTGTCGTTTCCAGGAAGCTGTTTGTTCCGGAGGGCACTCCATCGTCAGCTCTCAGCCCATAGTTTTTAAGAGATTCACTTGTGCTTTACAAAGCAAATCCAATTCTTTAGGTCTGAGAAACGCAGGGCCTTGTGGGATACAGCCGCTACTGCCTTTCAGAGACGCCCTTCCGAGTGTAACAGCATTCGAAATGCAAACCAACAGGTTCACATATTCTTTCAGGGCAAAGCTCTGTAAAACTCTTAAGACAAATCCTGTCCCCAAAACACGTTTAATACTAATTCATAGAGCAACAACTGGTAGTGTCTACCT